>JARSSU010034294.1:0-10715 GCA_029619165.1 Eurosta solidaginis
ATATAGCTAGTAGATCCTTCTAGACTATTGGCTATATGTGTGCAAAATTTCATCCAAATCGGTCCAGCCGTTCTTGCGTGATTGAGTCACAAAGACAAACGTTCTGGACACAAACATCCAAACATCCAAACATCCAAACATCTCACATCCAAACTTTCCCATTTATAATATATATTAGATATAATATTTATCTTTATTTAATTCTTTTACATTTTCTTAGTTTTATGGAATCTTACCTGTGTTTTAATTTTATGTTATGTTATTTTGTTTTATTTTCTTTATTACTTTTTATTGTATTTTATTTTGTTTTATTCATTTAATTTTATTTTATTTTAGTTTGTTTTATTTTCTTTTCTTTTACTTTTATATTTCATTTTATTGTATTTTATTATATTTTATTATATTTCATTTTTATCAAATTTTTTTTATTTTGTTTTATTTATTTTGTTTTCGTTTTAGTATTTAATTTTATTCATTTTTTATTATACTTTAGTTTGTTTTATTTTGTTATATTTTAATTTACTTTACTTTACTTTACTGTACTTTACTTTACTTTACTTTACTTTACTTTACTTTACTTTACTTTACTTTACTTACTTTACTTTACTTTACTTTACTTACTTTACTTTACTTTACTTTACTTTACTTTACTTTACTTTACTTTACTTTACTTTACTTACTTTCTTTAATTTATTTTATTTCATTTTATTTTATGTTGTTCTATATTTTTATTTTATTTTATTATTGATATTAGAGAAAAAAATGTCAAAGTTTACAAACGGCGATGGTTACTAAGACATGTTTCTGAATTTCACTTCTTCATCAGCTAGCTTCTCGGGAAGTGAGTATTGAACTCGAATCTCCAACATTCATACCAGTGTAAAGGCAGATGCTTTTAACCCTCAGCCATATGAATGCCCCTGCTCGCTTTGCAATTGGTCTCAAAGTATTGCCTTTGTTGTTATTACTTTTTATTCACCATTTAGGTACATATAATTCTATATGATGTTTAATCATAATGGTGTGGAATTTTTATTTTGTTAATTTTATTTTATTGTATTTTATTTTGTTTTATTTTATTTATTTATTTTATTCTGTTTCAGTTTGTTTTATTTTATTTATTTTATCTTATTTATTTTATTCCATTTATTTTATTTTATATTATTTTATTTAATTTTATTGTAATTTATTTTAATTTTATTTTATTTCATTTTATTTAATTTTATTTATATTATTTTTATTTTATATTATTTTGTCAAATTTTTTATTTCATTTTAATCAAGCAAAAAACTTACCAATAATTTTACAAATCAAAAATACAGGTCTTGTTTGCTTTTGTAAACATATCGAATATCACGTGTAAACATTTAAAAAAAATCCGAAATTTTACAAGCTTCTTTTTGGATATTCTGAAAAACTTTTCGTATACAATATACTATACAAAGATGTACCACCTTATGTACATGTATGTAAATATAAACATGGGTTGACCGATTATTTTCTGCAAATAAATTGCGTGCAAATTTTGTGTGCGCCTAGATTTTACATTTATTGCCATTTGTTTCTTTACGTTTTTTTGTTTTTGTGTAACTGTTAAGTTTTTTTGCCTTTTATTTAGTGTTGCATAAAAATTGGGTCATTGTAAATGCTTTGAAAAGTGTTTCACAACTACCATAGCCATAGTTGTTTTAGTTTGTAATAGTTTTTTTTTGCCGCTCATTGTCCATCGCTCTCGTACTTATTGTACAATCATATCTACATAATACATACATACACATTTGTTGCGCTTTTTGCGTTCTTCAAATCGCTTGACACCTAAACGTCATTATTATAGTCAGTATTATTGTTGTTGTAACTCGGATGTTTACTGCTACATATCTAATATACATACGTATATGCATATGTGAAAAGTGCCACTGATTTCGTTGTTTTTGCTCAGTTCTATTAATTTGTTTTGTTTTTATTTGCACAAAGTTTTTTTCACCACCTTTGAGTTTTATTACTTTTTTTTTAACTTTGCAGTCCAAATCAAAATTTCACGTTTTTATTCTCTCACAATAGGCTTTTTCTTGATTTGTTTCATCTACTTGCATTTACCTTCATATACGAGTGTATTTGTGAGTGAGTGTATGTATATTTTATTGTAATTTGTCATCTGCGTCAATGCGAAACTCATTTGCATTGCAAAATACTTTTTTGTTGTGACATACATACATACACACAACCGTACATACATCTGTATTAACAAAATAAATAATAATATTTGTAAAAATAAACAAATCTGTTTATACAAGTATTTATAGTAGGGTGTTCCTTCTTATCAAAAATAATTTTTTCAATCTCACTCTTCAAGCGGTCTTACTATGGTCAAAGATACAAACAGCTTGGCGCCCAGGGGTCCAAGCTCAGGTTCTTCAGTCGGGATCAATATTTATGTATTCTAAGTATCTGTGACTGGACTATACAACTAGTAATATTTAATTTTTTAGAACCGCCTTAATGCCATATTATAATTCTTTAGTTATTAGCGTTATTTGTCGTATACATTTTTTTATTAAACCAAAAAATAAAAAATAATGAAGGCAGGACCATTTTAAAACCTAATGTTACTCATAAGCTCTGTATTACCGGCTTTAAAATTGTTATGCCGAACGAAAAATCCAGGCGCAATGAAATAACTCCCAAATGAAATAACTCCCATGAAATAACTGCCAATGAAATAAGTCCCAATAAAAATGAAATAACTCCCAAATGAAAAAAAGTCCCAAAAAAATGAAATAAATCCCAAATCAAAATTTGAAATGTATCTTTACACCATAATCAGTTACAATGAGATTTGAAAAATACAGCAAACTATTATGAACATATGTAAAAGTTACAATTACAAGAAAACTTGAATAGTGTCGTCGAAGTAAACGAAATTTATTTTAAAAAATCGCATTTTTTTATGAAATTAACATAATTTATTAAAAATAAAAAATAAAAGTAGGGTGTACTACGCAGAAGGACATCACCGTGACTGTAGCCACGGTTATACCACACACCCGGACTTGGCATGGCGTATCCCAGGGTTATTTTTTATAAGCGCGGCCGAAGGCAGAATTACTATACATCGCGCGATTTTTTATTCCAAATTTTCTATTTTTTTGTAAAATAAATACAATAGAGTTGAATGAAAAAGCGTCCATTTTTCATTCGTTGGAACAATTTAAAGTATCTGGTTACCACCAAGCAAGCAGTGAATTAGATAAAATGGCTGTATGCTTGTGTTCGCGGAAAGTAAACAAATAAATCATTAAATTTACAATAATATGCAAATTTAAACAAATGAAAATAGTTGATTATGGTTTTATAAACATTATACCGTGTACTTATGTATAAAATTCTTGTGAAAGTGTTTGTATGAAGATAAAAAGTGATAGTTATACCATGGCAATTTTAACTACTAATTACAAGTAATTGTTAACAACAATTAAAAATTACTTACTGATGCTCGTTGGGGACCTCTCTGAGAATCTATGTGCAAAATTTCAAGTTTCAAACCCCTTTGGTTTACGAATAAAACCAATGGGTCCCTTAATGTATAGCCGACCCATAGAAACTGTTAGAAGAACGTCAAAGTTTGATAAATTGTATTTTTAAGAAAATGAAATAATCCGAATCTCAAAAAATTATGAAATAACTCCCAAAGAAATTTTATTGGGGATTATTTCATTTGGGAGTTATTTCATTTTGGTATAATTACCAGCAAAAATTATGAAATAAGCCCCAATTCGTATGGAAAATATTTGGGAGTTATTTCATTTTTTGTTGGGAGTTATTGCATTTGGGAGTTATTTCACTGCACCAAAAATCCATGCAATATTTATAAACAAATCGATGCAACCGAAGAAAATAGTTGCCTGTATGCTTCTATGTCTGAATTTGAGCTACCTGCTATGTAGTACGAGTTTAAAGTTGGGCAGCACTATCAAATCCAAAAATATTTGTAAGAGCCTCTCGGGTCATTTCAAACACAAAGGTCTCTCAAGCGCGCCGTAACTTCTGCTTTCAGTGGTTAAGATAAAAGAGTGGATCTGGAGGTTAGCGAGGACAAGGCTTCCTTTCACCAAAGAGTATGTCAAAGCACTCCAATTCTAAAATAGAGCCTAGATATCAACGCGGAATCACTCTTTCCAATATATGTTAAAAAACATAAGCATATCATCATGGTTTTCGAAGTAATAGACAGCGTCGAGAAGTATGCGATCACGCTTGAAGCTCTTCCCACGGCAGTCGGGTGTGCCCTCGGGCAGCTTCTTACAATAACTTAGACAGCTCAATACGCATGTATGTAATTTTGATGTGTCATCCAAAAAAATATATACTTACCACGGTCATACTCTTACCAGGGTAGATCGTGTAAGTAATATTTAATTCCATTGAAATAAACCCCGTAATTTGACGAAATCTGTTCTGGCCCTGCTGTTCTCGTCAAGAAAGTTCTTCGGCTCACGTTTAAGCACATTTCCTTCGACACCTATAGCAAAAAATTGTGCTCAAAAAACTACAACAAGTACCTATTTTTACTGGCGCCAAACGGCCTTTCCAACTCACGCGGCTGCTTACCATAACAAAAATTTTTGTTGCGTAGAAAGGAGCAAAACTTTTTCAGCATTTGACCCCGCTTCATGTCTCTTTTCTGGTGGGAACTAAAATTTGTGACTCTAATTACTGATCCCTCACTTCATAATATTGCGACATCTTTTTAATGCCATTCATGCATCGGACGATTGCATTTACCGGGATTCTTTGGGCTCAGAAATGGCGTTTACTGACCGTGAACTACATTTCCTTACCTCCTGAAGATTGCAGTCTTGATGTTGCGCCAGCACATACGACCTTGCCTTATATTATAAATATGGAATCAGTCGACCTTCATACCCATAATGAAGTCTGCTTTTCGGACGCAATTCAAAATCCTGCAAAAGATTATGTGAGGCCCTCACGAAAAGGCCAGCTCAGTCTAACCGTACCCAAGCTTCAAAAGAATAGTGCAAGGGGTAGAATTAATTGAGTGTAGTATATATTTTATTTATTATTCATTTATTATATTTGTAGTTATACACGACGAGAGTGCACTTTCAGATTAATGACAAAACTTGGATTTTTTTTTGGCTTAGTATAAATAATAAATGTTAAGTGAACAATATAAATATTACAAGATTATACAATTACAACATTAATCGAAACCTACATGTAGTGAAGCTACAAATTTGGCTTTAGAGTTAAATAAATTAGAGGCAAAATAACCCGATGGAGTGTTAAATTCTCTTAAAGCTCTATAGATATGTGCATGGTAGTATAAGCACTTCTGACTGGTTTTAAGAAAAAAGATCGTTATTCCTAAGACAACGCTGAGGGGCATGGAAAAATATACGTTAAAGTTAAAAAGGGAAATCTATTATATGACATATTTATGTCAGAGATGGCGACATCGCACATTTAGTGGACCTTCGCCTAAAATTCGTGTGAGTGCAGCGACAGAAATTCAGAAAGGAAGCATTGAATCAGCTGCCGCGTGTATTTTAAGCAGTGCGCTGCCAAAAAAAAATTGGTTGCGTTTGTATTCAAATTTCTGCTGGCATTAGGCACCTCCAATCAAGAGCTCGTCATCTAGTGAAATAATTATTCGCGCTTATTTCACACATTTTACTATTCCCTTCCGTTTAGTAGTCGCTAAGCAAGAGTTGTAGCAACATCGGAGGAGGCTATTCCAAACGCCCATGCGCAAAAGTTTAAACTTATGTTAGCACTATACTAGAATTTAATTGTTTATTAGACTCAGGAAATATAAACCTCTTTGTATAGCATATTTACGAAACATTTTTTTTTAACTTCTAAGAAATATGCGTACATTTTCCTTGACTTGTTGCTCGTTAATCAACGACTAAACCACCACCACTGCGATGATTGTACTCATACCAGTACAGTCACAGTTTCAATTTTGGTGATCACTACTCTGATTTATCTATAAAAATCAGAGGAGCCTTAAGGGCTTAGTAAAACTATTGCCATCACCTAGGTATCATTTCAGCGCATCGACTAAGATTCAGCAAAGCAAGAAGTGATTAAATTTCTCCTTGTAATTCTAGCGGTAAACATCGGTTATGTTCTTTGCTAAAACTTTCTTTAGCCATTCGCTTCTTCTAAACATTGAAATAGAAAGCAGAAATGTGTGCAAGCTATCTATCTATGGGATCTTCTACATAATATATGCACTATACCAAAAGGGAAACAAATTTTACCCACACTTAGTGCCGGTTTTTCAGTACAAGTTCAACTCAATTTGCCAGTTAAACTACTTATTCTGCAGTTTTTCAGTCCACTTTAACTGAAGTTTAAACTGAGCTTAAGCGGCCGATCTGGCAGAGTTAAATTCTGGTTAACCTATAGGAGATTCGCGTTCGTTCGAAATGGCGTCGAATATACCCAACAAGCATTTGGGCTTGAGTACCATTAGAGCTCATGTTGACAACTAGGCATACTTCTAAAATCTCAAGAGTTGTTTCGAAACAGTGGCTCAACTCGAGAATCATAGTGTGCTCAGAAAAAGAGGGAATTTTTTATAAAGCAAAAAATGCTATTACTTAACTGAAAAAATTTAATTCCCAACTTGTGGTTCTCCAACTGGACTCAAATGAAAGATTCCATATTACAGTGTTTTCAAGAAACTAAAATGAAATATATAATTTAAAAAGTAAATAAATGTGAGGCGCGATAACCTTCGAAGATATTATAGGCCGAGCTTCTCTTTCAATTTAAGTCGTGATCCTTTTACTTTTTCCTGCAAAATGGCGGCACGCGACCTACTTGTCTTACGCCGACTCCAAACAACATCTGCAAGGCAGATAAGTTTTCACTGAGAGCTTTTGATGGCAGAAATACACGCGGAGTGCTTGCCAAATACCCTTGTTTCTAGAACTTTGATGTGCTCTGCCCGGGTCGTGAACCCAGGATCTTCGGTGTGGTAGACGGAGCACGCTACCATCACACGACGGCGGCCACCTATATAATTTATTTTTGATTAATTACGCTTCATTACTGCTATCAACCAGGTGTTTATTTCTCACAATAAACAGCTGTTGGTTTTGGTAGTACCACCTTGGAGATTTTTTTCAACTCCACCTCAACTGTACAAATGTGTTGAATATTCATTTGAGAACTGTACATATCTCAAAATCTCTCGAAATTAGGATAATAATTGGAAAATATTAATTTCTCAAAGGTTGGATAGTGATTGGAGAATGAAGTTAAATATCAACTCGAAAACTATCTGGCTGAAGAATAATTAAATAATGATGTTGGATATCACTTCCGGAACTAAATATATATTTCGCTGGATAACTTTTTTTCCATGTTTGTTTGGTAAACAAAATCGGCAACAGCTGGATCTACAGATTACCTAAAGAATAAATAAAAAAATTAAAAAAAATATTTAAGTTAAAGGGTTTTATTGAAAAAATACTTACAGGAAGTAATAATAATACTAAAAGCTAGAAAATAATTAGGTAGGCCCCAGGTACTAGTCATCACACTCCCCATCAGTGATCAGACAATTAAATAAAAGATTTTTGCGCGTGAAATTTCTAAAAATGTGAGGCGTAGCATAACCTGATTAAGGTTCAGTTGGTCTTACTTATGACTATCAATAGAAATTTGACGCGTTCAACGCTTTTATTTAATTGTCTGATCAACGCCCTAGATTGATGAAGAGTGTAATGTACTAGTCAATTATTTTCTAGCTTTTAGGATTATTATTACTTCCTGTAAGTATTTTTTCAATAAAACCGTTTAACTTAAATTTTTTTTTAGTTATTTTATTTTTAAGTTTTGTAGTCTTTATTTAATTGCCTATTATTTCTCATTCTATTTAGTTCATTTAGTGACTCATTATTACAAGGACTTTTTCCTGACAATTTGTTACAAACAAGTCCTCAATACATAATCCTTCCAAAGACTTAACTCGACTCTGCGCCACGTATGCTTCTCCCTCCTCGAAGTCCAAAATATTTCGATGTCACTTCTACCGGTCCAAATATGAGCCAAATCGGTCCACAAATAGGATTTTTTGGAATATCTCGGTCCTTGCGCCACCTAGCAGCGATTTTTTTTCATAGGTCGCTTTCTATTTATGTATGTATAATGTGTTCCAAATATAAGCCAAATCGGAACATAAATAAAATTTTTGAATATCGCGATCCAAATATGAGCCAAATCGGTCCACAAATAGAATTTTTTTAAATATCTCGGTCCTTGCGCCACCTAGCGGCGATTGTTTTCATAGGCCTCTTTCTATTCTTGCATGTATTATGTGTTCCAAATATGGGCGAAATCGGACAACAAATACAATTTTTTTTAATATCTCGATCCTTGCGCCACCTAGCGGCGATTTTTTCATAGGTCTCTTTCTATTCATGTATGTGTTATGTGTTCCAAATATGAGCCAACCAGCCAGACTGTCAAGTCAAGCTAAATAAGACCATTTAAAAAACCAATGTTGCCGCACAAAAAAGCATACCCCAAAGGCGGCCTTAAACTGTGACTGGAAAACTGCTCAGTAGTTTAGCTGGAGTTTAAATTTGACTAGAGTTTAAGGAAACTTAGTTTCAGCTTAGCTTAACCAACAACTGAAAAACCGAGCCTTATACATACAATATTTCCCAAAACACACGGCAAATCCCAAAATCTTCTTAAAAAGGCGTATAGTAATTACAAAAATCGTATTGAAATATCATTCAACTGGTCAAACCACTTGTTTTTAACATTAATTTATATACACCTGAATATTTAAATATGCGGCTTAATAGATGCCCTTGTTGTATAGAAACTAAACTTGTTCGTTACGATATATACAAAATAAAATACATATTTACCTACTCATATAAAAAAGCATACAAATTTAGAGTGCTCTTCAAAATTTTAGCTTTTTCTTATATCCGCAAAACTGACTGTCAGCTCATCAGTTAAGAAATACTGACAAAAACAACTGATGGCGCTTTAGAAACTAGTTGTGGTCGGATTTCATCTTCTAGTGTATTTTGCTTGAGATGAAATATGTAGTTAAAATATTGCGGAATATTAAAATATGTTTGGTTTTTTATTTTTTTTTATCTATTTACTTGTTTAAAATATTGTGATTAATTATGAAGCAGCAGTTGAACAAACACGTGGTAGATAAATATTTTGAAATAATCGTCGCCATTACCGTAGCAGAAAACAAAGTGTTCGTGAATCAAAAATTTTATTAGCTTCAATCTTATCTTTCAAGACCATCTAATTTAGGCTAAACAAACAACGTTTAAATTTATTTTTTTTAACTATTCTATCAAGAAAAGTCAAAGTAAATTTGTTTAGATAAGTACTTGGAAAACCGACTTTGTTAATGATATTTTGGCTTCTGGAAAAATTTATTTAGTTTGTATGCGTTTTTGACATACAGGGTATGATGATCATGAAGATGATAGATAGTCATATCAACTCACGGACTTGCCGAATCGTTGTTGAGTATGCACTATTTTCAAAGCTGAGGGTAATGCTATGGGAGAGACGGACTGCTGAGTTAAGATACAGCTCTAAAACAACTTAGGAATAGCGGACAGTCTAGCTTAACTCATTCATTATATATATATATATATGTATATACACTCTGGAGGAAAAACAAAAGGAAGTTCTTTGCACTGATTACGTTGGACATCAAGAATGCTTTTAACACTGCGAACTGGATGCTAATAATGGCAGCGCTGCGAAGCTTCGGCACTCCAGCTTACTTACGCAAAATAATTGGTAGCTATTTTAAAGATAAAGTACTTCTTTTTGGCACGGATCAAGGAGCAAAAGAGTACAACATCACTGGAAGCGTCACACAGGAATCTTGTCTCGGTACAACGCTTTGCATTGCAATGTATGACGGGGTGCTAAAGATTGATCGACCAGAACAAAGACAAATTGTGCGATATGCTGATTATATTGCAGTGGTAGTAGTGGCCAAGAAACTGGACCTTTAATAACTCCGCAGGAAGAATAAAGGAATGGCTGACCAATACGGGACTGGAGTTGGCTAGCCAAAAGACAGAAGCTCTAAATGGTCGGCGAAGAGTTAGTCTTAACTGTTGAGGATCATCCAATTATTCCAAAGGATTCCCTAAAATACTTAGCAGTGCACGTTGACTCTAAGTTAACTTTCAAAGAGCACTTCAGAGCGATGGGAGAGAAAATTACCAAAGTTAATGGAGCACTTATGCATATAATGCCTAGCATTGGTGGTCCGAGCGACGCAACCAGTCAGCTATTGTCCACAGTAACTAGCTCTTTAATACTATACGCAGCACCAGTGTGGTACGGATCTAAACAGACCCATCAACAAGATATATTAGCAGCATACCGACTTGCAGTAATAAGAATAGCAAGTGCTTATCGGACGGTGTCCGACGACGCGATCCACTTCCTAACCCGGAAAATCCCAGTGGACTTACAGGCAAGCGAAATGGCCGATCTGTATAACACTAATATCGAGCGACCATCTGAAGAACCCAAGAAAAGAGCAAGGACAGAAACAATAGCTAAGTGGTAAGAACGGTGGGAGGCCTCGGGAAATGGCGTTGGATCTTATAAAAAATAATAATATAACATTACTTTTATTTTGAAGAATACGTAAAATGGTCAATTCTAAGTAA
>JARSSU010034295.1:0-54448 GCA_029619165.1 Eurosta solidaginis
GGATCATTTGCGTTCTAATTTACCGATGCATATATTCCATATCACTTCGGGACTCTTTTTGGAACTATTTCGGGATATTTTTTTTTAGATCTTTTTGTGGAGTAGTTTCGGGCTTAATTCAGGCTTATCTACGATAATTTGGAGTTTTTTCTAAGGCAGATTCGGGACGCTATACCGAGACTAGTTTTAATTATTACTTTTTCGCGATGTTTTTCGTGATCGTTTTTGTGCTAGGGGCGTTTAGGGACTATTTCGCCGAGCTTTTCCTGGTTAAAAAACATATCGAAACGGGGGCCAATGAAGTTTTCAAAAGAAGTGGGCGTGTTTTGACCTATAAATTGAAATTTTACTTGATTGAAGAAATTACGTTTTTTAAAGTTTTTCGTATTATAATTTGAATGACAAACTGAAAAACCCCTGTAATTTTTTACACGAGCTACAACAAACAAAGATTAAAGAACTTTTCAAGTGCACAGTGTACGTTGTGGCCTTGAACGCGTTTACATCATGATAATTTGTTTCAAAAAATTGTCTTATGATAATCATCAATGGCCAATTTTTGGTGATTTGAGAGTTTCTGACAATTCTTTCGGAATGCAAGGAGAATAACCACACAAATACTCCTTTGTTTATCTGTTTGCGAATTGGACAGTCGAGGAAAAGATGATTTTTCACAAAATCAGTGAAATGGCCGTGTAGGAAAAACACTCGAAATGGGAAGAAAAAAAAAAACGTCCCGGCCAACATTCACCTCGTTCGAAACGATAAAAAGTTTATTTGCCACCGCTACAAACACCAAACCTCATGTTGTGTCCTACTTAGATGTTCTTGTTCAAAACGACTTGACATAACAGCGAGGCTTTTTTTTTGCAACTTGAAAGCCGTTGTTCCGAAATAAGTGACCGTAAAAATCAAGGAAGGTATGCAAATATTTTTTCAAATTATACAATGTGATTCCCTACAGCAACTAAACCAGAGTACAGACCATTGATAGAATATTTTTTATTAATTTTCTTATTTACAATATCGTCGTAACTTTAAACATTTATCAAACGATTTTTGATAAAACATGACTTTTTTTACTCGGGATAAATAGTTTTCTTTGAGAATGAATGTAAACAAATATTTTTTTTATGTTACGTTTTTACGTTACGTTTATGTTGAGTTTTACGTTACTAAAAAGGACGTCAACTGTGAAACAGGGGGGGGGAAAAATGCTAAATCTTAGATAACTTTTGGAAAATGTCCTAATTTTTTGTATAAAGTATAAACATATATATATCAGTTATGTTAGAGTGCGCGCAGTAGACGAAAACGATTTTGGGACAATAACTTGAAAATTTGGGGGTGTAACACAAATTTTGAAACACATTATCATGATGTACTCGCCAAGGCCTACAACATACACATGTCACTTGAGCAAAATCACTGTGCACTGTGTATTAATGTTATAACATTGCAATTCGGAAAGGGTTTATTGAAGAACGAAATCAGGCTTTTCTCTAACTACGCCAGAAGAGTGAGAATAAAGAAAATAAGGTGTGGCACTTCCCCTACAAATGGAGTGTATTGACGTTAGAAAATTGAAATCGGGAAAACCGTTAAATGAAGTGAAGTTCTTTTACCACTACAAAAAGGTGGGATATGGAAAAGGGGGCGTGACAAGGCGGATTTCGCTTTAAAATATAATTTTTCATACTGCATATCTCTGGAAGAATGGTAAAAATATGAAAATGGTAAAGTTTTATACAAGGTTTGGGAGTGGAGAGGGAGTCGGAGATTAGAGCTGAGCAATAATAAAAAAGGAGGTGAGATTTGAAGAAAAAAGGTAAGGTGCATGAAAATATGAGGAGAGAATATGAGGAGGGATATTTTGAAAGGGAACAGGAGATAAAAGATATTTCTTAAACAACCTAATTGTATATACATATTTACTTTACTTTTCCAACCGTCATGCAGTCTCGCACAATTTGTCTGCATTAATAAAACGAAGGAAAGTACAAAGGTATGTTATAGCAGTACGGAAACAAGAACAGCAGCAACAACACATTAAAGCGGTAAAATACTTACATGTGTATATTTTCTAGATATGCTTTTAAGGCTGCAAAACTATTTAATGACGCGTCGGCAGACAAATAAATAAAAAGTAAATATTTTCTTTACGTGCCTATTTGTGGTTTTATATATTTAAAATCTCCTCCTACTCAATAGCTACCGTTCACGTGATACTTGTGCTGTAGTTTTAAATGTGGCTGCTCTTCCACAAATTCACATGAGACAATATTCATAGACGCATCCGAGTTTTTGTTGCCTTTTTTGTCCACTTTCGCTACGACCTCAGTCGAGTTCCCTGTCATGGTCTCTGCTGCATGTTCAAGTGGCAACGCCCTTCTTACTTTTGCTTCCACGGAATAAACCCGGAGTATTGCTTTAATTGTTATTATCCTACTTGTTTTTGCGTCTCTGATTTGTTGTTGTTGCTGCACTTGAATTTGGAATTTCAAGTGTCTGTTTTTCTTGTATGTCAGTATGTAATTTAGATCTTTTCTTTATTCAACTGTTTGGAAGGATAAGCGAAAGGGAATAAAAATGCAAAATCATTCATTCTTTTGAAATCATTTACTTTTCAATCCCCCAGAGCCTCAAAATGTTTATAGATTAAGGTTTTATCAATCAAATTAATGCGTTATAATGACTTTGATGCCGATCTTCCCCTTAAAGAGCTAATTCGTCGCCTGAATATGCAATTAGCATTTTGATGCCAGTTTCATGGATCTGATTTCAACGCATATTAGAAATTAAGAAGAGGTGATTTTATGAAAATGAAAGTATTTAACAGAACTCAATAATTAAATACTTAAAAACTTGGGGTGGGCGTCAGCGCACTGATTAAGTTCTCAATAAAAAATCAATTTATTTGTTTATTTTTTTTTATAAATTATTGTAAGTTATGAAACAAACGGGTCGAAAGAAGTAGTTCTTGACTTTTGTTTATCAAAGCCATAAGCTTAGGAAAGAAATCAAATGAATCTTATCCGCTTGGCAGCCGCGGTGTGGTCGGTCGTAATCCGCCTACCCCACCGAGGGTTCTGGGTTCAACTCCCCGGGCAAAGTAACATCAAAAAGAAGAAGAAATATGAAAAGTTGTTTCAATTAGAACAAAAATTGTCTAATCGGGGTCGGGGTCGCACCTCGGAAGTGATTTGGCTTCTTAGGGAAAATTAAAGGGAGCACTACGCAAATTGGCCAGATAAGCTCGGCCTCAATCTACTCCGAGATAAATCGCACCAAGTATTTATTTTTATTATCCTCGACTATCCACACGCTCCTCTGCGCTATGACTTCATGGAAAATTAGGTCGACTTTCCGTTTTGTAAACAGATTTATGTAAATCTATTAGGACTATTTTATTTAATAATTGGGAAAAATGTAAACAACGTCAGGATGGACAAGGCGACAGCTGTTTCGATTGCACCCTGTAAATCTCTTCAAAAAAGCCTTTTCTCCCGGGAGTGGGATTTGAATCCGCATTCTTACGATGGTTGAAGTGTTATAAATGTATTCAGCCACGTCATGCCTTAGTTTTTGTAAACTTTATCCCAAATTGCCTTCCTTGCATATTTATTATTTTTGCATAGTACATACTTTGTATTAGAGGTTTACGCCGGTCACGTAATCCGTGACGGCGGCGTAGGCTCTATTATATACCGGCGGCGGCGGCGTGACCGGCGCAGCCGACAAAGTGATCGGCGTAAACCTCTTAATTGAATGGCTGGACTTTTGAGTATCACATTGTCCACAACGAATTAGTATCTGGGAGGCTTGTAAAGCAAAAAATTAGATTTGGAAAGGTTTTTATATATATACATATGTTTATATGTATTTAAGGAAACCGTTTCGTCAATTTGAAAGATCCGCGGTTTTTTTTCTCAAAATCTAGCGTATCGTTCAGAATATTCGGGAGTAGCTCCTTGCGGAGAGAGGGAGAAATATTTAAAATGGTCACAGTTTTGTAGCGTAGTTTCACCGAAGGAGATGTTCTGGGCTAACTCTAATATCCGTCGTCGGCACGATTTCTTTAAATCATTTGGAGCTACATGCTGATCACGCACAAAGGCGACTTACGATTGCTATCAATTATCTACTAATAGTCATGACTCTCGTGGCACAGTTTTAACGATTACCATCAATGCTGGCTTATTGTTGATCGCGCCAAAAGGCTCCTTCAGTTTTTTCGGCTGTTTTTAGGAGCTAGATTGCCGACGTGCGAACAGTAGCAATCCCGACCACCAGTCGCTACCATGCATCCTTGCCTTTATACCATAAGCCACAGGACTGCGACTCCGAACTCATACCTTCGCTGACGTCACTTTCCTAGAAGCTTCTAGGTGTAGCTGCACTATGCTTCCGAACTACACCAAAAAAAATCTTCAACGTTAGGGAGTAACTATTATTTCATACGATAGGCTAGTAGAACACCCGGTCATTTGTTCCACTGTCTTAAGAAAGCTTTTGCTTCACCACTTTGAGTGTTCTTTCGAAGGACAAGTCCGAATCTGGTTAAAAAATGTGCCTACGTTTCACATTTGTAAAAGGAGCCGTCACGTGTTGGTCATATTTAAACATGGTTGATAGGCTATATCC
The DNA here is from genome assembly GCA_029619165.1 of Eurosta solidaginis. Taxonomy (NCBI): domain Eukaryota; kingdom Metazoa; phylum Arthropoda; class Insecta; order Diptera; family Tephritidae; genus Eurosta; species Eurosta solidaginis. The sequence goes on from JARSSU010034295.1 coordinate 4,645, forward strand.
AATGTGATTCGCTACAAGGGACTAGTTGGGGATAGGGCCGCCAACTTTAGGAAATGTCAAACCGGGAGACTTGGGTGTTGAATGACGAAGTGTGAAAATCAAAATTAACATTTCAGACGCTATTGTATAGTTCAGCAAATAAAGATATTTTTCAAACCCTTCTCATATGTACGTGTTGAAGATATATGCAACTTAGGTGTGAGCTGAGAATCATTTCAAAGGAGAATTTAAACCACAGGGCCTATTAAAGTATTTTGCATCACTGATTTGGTTTATTCTTTCAGCCAATCGGGATATAAAATTCCGCACCTTTTTCGGGTAACTTGCTTTTTTAACAACTGAAGACAATTGAAAATATGTCCGACTTGGGACATTTTATTTAAAATCATTGTTCTTTATTAATTTTTTGAAAAAATTATGCAAAGTGAGCATTTAAATTTATTAAATAACTTTCTTTAGTGTTTTGTTTTAATAACTTGATGAATTCGGTGATCCGAAATCCGTGTTAAGCTGGCATTGAAATCGCCTCTGTTTCTTAAATAACTTTGAACGGTTAGAAATTGTTAAATTTCGCAATTTTACTTTTATAATTGGCAGTGATGCGCATCCCTTGATACCCCTTTTGACCATATCGGACCAACTTTCGAGATGAACAATAAATGGTCTAGACAGTCTTAAAAGAGTAGATATTTTGATATTCGGCGGCGGCGTGCGAAAAACGTCGCGAATCGGCGGGCGTATATCTCTACTTTGTACAGGCATGCTTAAACCAACGAAACCGCATATCATTTCGTTACGATAATTAACGTTAATAAACGAAACAAAGTCATTTCGTTCGTTTATTACGTTAAGAAACGTCAAATTAACGAAATGATTTCGTTTCGTTTTCTGCCATATCAAAACGGAATCAAATCGTTTATGTTCATTATTAATTTCAAACTATGCTGGCAAAGCTGATTGATGGCGGAGTCATTAAAGGTGAAAGCAATAGCCAAGCTGATTGCAACTTTTCTCATGAATTTTGACAGTACGAACATTTCTCAGTGTTTTTGGACATTACCACCAACGAATTACACAAACAATTATATGGAGTTTGTGTGTGTATGTGCGCTCGTTGTTTCACCCTTACGGCTTCACCATGGCTATAGCATTGCCAGCACAATTCAAACATAAAGTATCACGGTTTTTGTTAACGTTTTTAACCGTTAACGAAAGCTTTTCGTTTCGGATAAAAACGAGATACAATTTATCTTGATATTTCTTTATCGATAATATTTCGAAGTGTGTTCAACGGAAACGGGGGAAATTTTTGATAAACGATCTAGCTATCGTTAATGGTGCACCCGCTGACTTTGTATGTAATTATTTTAATGTATGCTTGTTTGGTATCGGCGGACTATGTTTAGAATCGATTATTTAAATGTGCAAAATATTGTGAGCTGCAGCTGGCTTCTCAAATATACGCTCCAGCAACGCGTTACGAAGGGCAGAGCGCATTTAAAATCTATATTAAAACAAGTAAAGAGGAAGGTTAAGTTCGGGTGTAACCGAACATACATACTCAGGTTGAGAGCTATGGTGACAACACTAAGGGAAAATAACCATGTAGGAAATGAACGAGGGAACCCTGGAATGTGTTGTATGACATGCGTATCACAAATTGAAAGGCATTAAAGGAGTATTTTATGAGGAGTGGGCCATAGTTCTATAGGTGGACGCCATTTAGGGATATAGCCATAAAGGTGGATCAGGGTTGACTCTAGAATTGTTTGTACGATATGGGTATCAAATGAAAGGTGTTAATGAGTATTTTAAAAGGGAGTAATCCTTAGTTCCATAGGTGGACGCCGTTTCGAGATATCGCCATAAAGGTGGACCAGGGGTGACTCTAGAATTTGTTTGTACGATATGGGTATCAAATGAAGGTGTTAATGAGTATTTTAAAAGGGAGTGGGCCTTAGTTCTATAGGTGGACGCCTTTTCGAGATATCGCCATAAAGGTGGACCAGGGTGACTCTAGAATTTGTTTGTACGATATGGGTATCAAATGAAAGGTGTTATGAGTATTTTAAAGGGAGTGGGCCTTAGTTCTATAGGTGGACGCCTTTTCGAGATATCGCCATAAAGGTGGACCAGGGGTGACTCTAGAATTTGTTTGTACGATATGGGTATCAAATGAAAGGTGTTAATGAGTATTTTAAAAGGGAGTGGGCCTTAGTTCTATAGTTGGACGCCTTTTCGAGATATCGCCATAAAGGTGGACCAGGGGTGACTCTAGACTTGTTAGTACGATATGGGATCAAATGAAAGGTGTAATGATATTTTAAAAGGGAGTGCCCTTAGTTCTATAGGTGGACGCCTTTTCGAGATATCGCCATAAAGGTGGACCAGGGGTGACTCTAGAATTTGTTGTACGATATGGGTATCAAATGAAAGGGTTAATGAGTATTTTAAAAGGGAGTGGGCCTTAGTTCTATAGGTGGACGCCTTTTCGAGATATCGCCATAAAGGTGGACCAGGGTGACTCTAGACTTTGTTAGTACGATATGGGTATCAAATGAAAGGTGTTAATGAGTATTTTAAAAGGGAGTGGGCCTTAGTTCTATAGGTGTTTACGCCTTTTCGAGATATCGCCATAAAGGTGGACCAGGGGTGACTCTAGAATATGTTTGTACGATATGGGTATCAAATGAAGGTGTTAATGAGTATTTTAAAAGGGAGTGGGCCTTAGTTCTATAGGTGGACGCCGTTTTCGAGATATCGCCATAAAGGTGGACCAGGGGTGACTCTAGAATGTGTTTGTACGATATGGGTATCAAATGAAAGGTGTTAATGAGTATTTTAAAAGGGAGTGATCCTTAGTTCCCATAGGTGGACGCCGTTTCGAGATATCGCCATAAAGGTGGGACCAGGGGTGACTCTAGAATTTGTTTGTACAATATGGGTATCAAATGAAAGGTGTTAATGAGTATTTTTAAAAGGGAGTAATCCTTAGTTCCATAGGTGGACGCCGTTTCGAGATATCGCCATAAAGGTGGACCAGGGGTGACTCTAGAATTGTTTGTACGATATGGGTATCAAATGAAAGGTGTTAATGAGTATTTTAAAAGGGAGTGGGCCTTAGTTCTATAGGTGGACGCCTTTCGAGGTATCGCCATAAAGGTGGACCAGGGGTGACTCTAGACTTTGTTAGTACGATATGGGTATCAAATGAAAGGTGTTAATGAGTATTTTTAAAAGGGAGTGGGCTTCGTTCTATAGGTGTTCGCCTTTTCGAGATATCGCCATAAAGGTGGACCAGGGGTGACTCTAGAATTTGTTTGTACGATATGGGTATCAAATGAAAGGTGTTAATGAGTATTTTAAAAGGGAGTGGGCCTTAGTTCTATAGGTGGACGCCGTTTCGAGATATCGCCATAAAGGTGGACCAGGGGTGACTCTAGAATGTGTTTGTACGATATGGGTATCAAATTAAAGGTATTAATGAGTTTTTAAAAGGGAGTGGTGCTTAGTTGTATAGGTGGTCGCTTTTCGAGATATCGCCATAAAGGTGGACCAGGGGTGACTCTAGAATTGTTTGTACGATATGGGTATCAAATGAAAGGTGTTAATGAGTATTTTAAAAGGGAGTATCCTTCGTTCCATAGGTGGACGCCGTTTCGAGATATCGCCATAAAGGTGGCCAGGGGTGACTCTAGAATCGTTTGTGATATGGGTATCAAGAAAGGTGTTAATGGTATTTTAAAAGGAGTGGGCCTTAGTTCTATAGGTGGACGCCTTTTCGAGATATCGCCATAAAGGTGGACCAGGGGTGACTCTAGAATGAGTTTGTACGATATGGGTATCAAATTAAAGGTATTAATGAGAGTTTTAAAAGGGAGTGGTGGTAGTTGTATATGTGAAGGCGTTTTCCAGATATCGACCAAAATGTGGACCAGGGTGACCCAGAACATCATCTGTTGGATACCGCTAATTTATTTATATATGTAATACCTGCCAAGATTTTAAGGGTTTTTTATTTCGCCCTGCAGAACTTTTCATTTTCTTCTACTTAATATGGTAGGTGTCACAACCATTTTATAAAGTTTTTTCTAAAGTTATATTTCGCGTCAATAAAACAATCCAATTACCTTACCATGTTTCATCCCTTTTTTCGTATTTGGTATAGAATTATGGCATTTTTTCATTTTTCGTAATTTTCGATATCGAAAAAGTGGGCGTGGTCATAGTCGGATTTCGTTCATTTTTCATACCAAGATAAAGTGAGTTCAAGTAAGCACGTGAACTAAGTTCATTAAAGATATGTCGATTTTTGCTCAAGTTATCGTGTTAACGGCCATGCGGAAGGACAGACGGACGACTGTGTATAAAAACTGGGCGTGGCATCAACCGATTTCGCCCATTTTCACAGAAAACAGTTACGTCATAAAATCTATGCCCCTACCAAATTTCAAAAGGATTGGTTATTTTTGTTCGACTTATGGCGTTAAAAGTATCCTAGACAAATTAAATGAAAAAGGGCGGAGCCACGCCCATTTTGAAATTTCTTTTATTTTGTATTTTGTTGCACCATATCATTACTGGAGTTGAATGTTGACATAATTTACTTATATACTGTAAAGATATTAAATTTTTTGTTAAAATTTTACTTTAAAAAAATTTTTTTTTAAAAGTGGGCGTGGTCCTTCTCCGATTTTGCTAATTTTTATTAAGCGTACATATAGTAATAGGAGTAACGTTCCTGCCAAATTTCATCATGATATCTTCAACGACTGCCAAATTACAGCTTGCAAAAGTTTTAAATTACCTTCTTTTAAAAGTGGGCGGTGCCACGCCCATTGTCCAAAATTTTACTAATTTTCTATTCTGCGTCATAAGTTCAACTCATCTACCAAGTTTCGTCGCTTTATCTGTCTTTTGTAATGAATTATCGCACTTTTTCGGTTTTTTCGAAATTTTCGATATCGAAAAAGTGGGCGTGGTTATAGTCCGATATCGTTCATTTTAAATAGCGATCTGAGATGAGTGCTCAGGAACCTACATACCAAATTTCATCAAGATACCTCAAAATTTACTCAAGTTATCGTGTTAACGGACGGACGGACGGACGGACATGGCTCAATCAAATTTTTTTTCGATCCTGATTATTTTGATATATGGAAGTCTATATCTATCTCGATTCCTTTATATGTACAACCAACCGTTATCCAATCAAACTTAATATACTCTGTGAGCTCTGCTCAACTGAGTATAAACCAAGTAAGGAAAGCTAAGTTCGGGTGTACCGAACATTACATACTCAGTTGAGAGCTATGGAGACAAAATAAGGAAAATCACCATGTAGGAAAATGAACCTAGGGTAACCCTGGAATGTGGTTGTATGACATGTGTATCAAATGGAAGGTATTAAAGAGTATTTTAAGAGAGAGTAGGCCATAGTTCTATGGATGGACGCCATTTAGGGATATCGCCATAAAGGTGGACCAGGGCTGACTCTAGAATGTGTTACGATATGGGTATCAAATGAAAGGTGATAATGAGTATTTTAAAAGGGAATGGGCTCTAGTTCTATAGGTGCACGCCTTTTCGAGAAATCGCCATAAAGGTGGACCAGGGGTGACTCTAGAATATGTTTGTACGATATGGGTATCAAATGAAAGCTGTTAATGAGTATTTTGAAAAGGAGTGATCCTTAGTTCCATAGGTGGACGCCGTTTCGAGATATCGCCATAAAGGTGGAACAGGGGTGTCTCTAGTTGTACGATATGGGAATCAAATGAAAGGTGTTACTGAGCATTTTAAGAGGGAGTGGGCATTAGGTCTATAGGTGGACGCCTTTTCGAAATGTCGCCATTAGGGTGGGCCAGGGGTGACTCTAGAATGTGTTTGTATGATATGGGTATCAAATGAAAGATGGTAATGAGTATTTTAAAAGGGAGTAATCCTTAGTTCTATAGGTGGACGCCTTTTCGAGATATCGCCATAAAGGTGGACCAAGGGTGACTCTAGAATGTTTGTACGATATGGGTATCAAACGAAAGGTGTTACTGAGCATTTTAAGAGGGAGTGGGCATGAGGTCTATAGGTGGACGCCTTTTCGAGATATCGTCATTAGGGTGGGCCAGGGGTGACTCTAGAATGTGTTTGTACGATATGGGTATCAAACGAAAGGTGTTACTGAGCATTTTAAGAGGGAGTGGGCATAGGTCTATAGGTGGACGCCTTTTCGAGATATCGCCATTAGGGTGGGCCAGGGGTGACTCTAGAATGTGTTTGTACGATATGGGTATCAAACGAAAGGTGTTACTGAGCATTTTAAGAGGGAGTGGGTCATAGGTCTATAGGTGGACGCCTTTTCGAGATATCGCCATTAGGGTGGGCCAGGGGTGACTCTAGAATGTTTTGTACGATATGGGTATCAAATGAAAGGTGGTAATGAGTATTTTAAAAGGGAGTAATCCTTAGTTCTATAGGTGGACGCCTTTTCGAGATATCGCCATAAAGGGTGGGACCAGGGTGACTCTAGAATGTTTGTACGATATGGGTATCAAACGAAAGGTGTTACTGAGCATTTTAAGAGGGAGTGGGCATTAGGTCTATAGGTGGACGCCTTTTCGAGATATCGTCATTAGGGTGGGCCAGGGGTGACTCTAGAATGTTTGTACGATATGGGTATCAAACGAAAGGTGTTACTGAGCATTTTAAGAGGGAGTGGGCATTAGGTCTATAGGTGGACGCCTTTTCGAGATATCGCCATTAGGGTGGGCCAGTGGGTGACTCTAGAATGTTTGTACGATATGGGTATCAAACGAAAGGTGTTACTGAGCATTTTAAGAGGGAGTGGGCATTAGGTCTATAGGTGGACGCCTTTTCGAGATATCGCCATTAGGGTGGGCCAGGGGTGACTCTAGAATGTTTGTACGATATGGGTATCAAACGAAAGGTGTTACTGAGCATTTTAAGAGGGAGTGGACATTAGGTCTATAGGTGGACCCTTTTTCGAGATATCGCCATTAGGGTGGGCCAGGGGTGACTCTAGAATGTTTGTACGATATGGGTATCAAACGAAAGATGTTACTGAGCATTTTAAGAGGGAGTGGGCATTAGGTCTATAGGTGGACGCCTTTTCGAGATATCGCCATTAGGGTGGGCCAGGGGTGACTCTAGAATGTATTGTACGATATGGATATCAAATTAAAAGTATTAGTGAGGGTTTTAAAAGCGACTGGCCCTTAGATGTATATGTGAAGGCGTTCTCGCGATATCGACCAAAATGTGGACCAGGTGATCCAGAAAATCATCTATCGGGTACTGCTAATTTATTTATATATGCAATACCACTAACAGTATTCCTGCCAAGATTCCAAGGGCTGTTGATTTCGCCTTGTAGAACTTTTTCATTTTCTTCTACTTAATATGGTAGGTGTCACACCCATTTTACAAAGTTTTTTCCAAAGTTATATTTTGCGTCAATAAACCAATCCAGTTACCATGTTTCATCCCTTTTTTCGTAGTTGGTATAGAATTATGGCATTTTTTTTCATTTTTCGTAATTTTCGATATCGATAAAGTGGGCGTGGTTATGGTCGATTTCGGCCATTTTTTATACCAAGATAAAGTGAGTTCAGATAAGTATGTGGGCTAAGTTTAGTAAAGATATATCGGTTTTTGCTCAAGTTATTGTGTTAACGGCCGAGCGGAAGGACAGACGGTGGACTGTGTATAAAAACTGGGCGTGGCTTCCACCGATTTCGCCCATTTTCACAGAGAACAGTTACCGTCACAGAATCTATGCTCTACCAAATTTGAGAAGGATTGGTAAATTTTTGTTCGACTTATAGCATTAAAAGTATTCTAGACAAACTAAATGAAAATGGGCGGAGCCACGCCCATTTTGAAATTTTCTTTTATTTTTGTATTTTGTTGCATCATATCATTACTGGAGTTGAATTTTGACTTAATTTACTTATATACAGTAAAGATATTAAATTTTTTGTTAAAATTTGAATTAAAAAAATTTTTTTTTAAAAAGTGGGCGTGTTCTTCATCCAATTTTGCTAATTTTTATTTAGCACATATATAGTAATAGTAGTAACGTTCCTGCCAAATTTCATCATGATATCTTCAACGACTGCCAAATTACAGCTTGCAAAACTTTTAAATTACCTTCTTGTAAAAGTGGGCGGTCGCCACGCCCATTGTCCAAAATCTTACTAATTTCTATTCTGCGTCATAACGTCAACCCATCTACCAAGTTTCATCGCTTTAACCGCCTTTGGCAATGAATTATCGCATTTTTCGGTTTTTCGAAATTTTCGATATCGAAAAAGTGGGCGTGGTTATAGTCCGATATCGTTCATTTTAAATAGCGATCTGAGATGAGTGCTCAGGAACCTACATACCAAATTTCATCAAGATACCTCAAAATTTACTCAAGTTATCGTGTTAACGGACGGACGGACGGACGGACGGACGGACATGGCTCAATCAAATTTTTTTTCGATCCTGATTATTTGATATATGGAAGTCTATATCTATCTCGATTCCTTTATATATGTACAACCAACCGTTATCCAATCAAACTTAATATACTCTGTGAGCTCTGCTCAACTGAGGATAGAAAAACTATTCGAACAGGCGAATATGTAATAATCTGATGCACACAAGGTGACTCGCGTACTTTACCAACCACTTTTGCTAGACGACTAATCGATTATGCGAAAAGGTTCGATTATTTAGAGCTCTCATATATATTTGTACGCACAATATCCTGAGTCGAACACTTAATAATAACACATGCCCTTTAAGCCTATCTGAGAATATCGGCTATACAATATATTAATATTTCGGCACCATCCAAAGACACAGTCGAGTGCTAGTTTGTGATACTCAAACACTGTACTAGAGCGGGTTCCGATAGAAACACTTCCTTGCGCGGGGCGTCATCTTTCATTCTCGGCCATTACATGGGCCTAGCCAGCGCAGCGCTGTGTTTACTTCGCTGGACTATGTTGAGTGTGCGTATAGCTCTCGTCCAGGTCATTGTACATCTTCTTCGGTAGTTGCCATCGCCAACGAGTCGAGATCCATAAATCTTTGGAAGACATTTTCTCTCGAATACTCCAGAGCCGTTCATCTAATGTTGTCATGGCCATGCTCTGCACCATATAGCCGGACGGGAACGTATAGTGATTGTAGAGTAGGATTTTCGTTTGCCGAGAAAGGACTTTCTCTAAGTGTCTACCTAAGTCCAAAGTAGCATTATTGCAGAGTGATCCTTCGCTGGATTCAGAGCTGATGTTGTTGCCGAGTGTGATACTGGTTTGTTCCAATAAACGAAGGCTTTTAACTATTTCGAAGAACCACACTCAGAGGGATTTGGACGCCGAATCACAGAAGGCTCTTAAAAACGAGAAATATAGCAAGGTCACTTTGAAGTAATGCGAAAAGATCGGGGTGAGTGCGTCGGTGGTAACACACGGTGCTGCGATGCAATATTATGGTTTATAGGCATTTCACTATCCAGCCCTCAAAGGATAATAACAGTAAGATTACTTCATTCTAAAACTTGGCACAGTACTAATGTTCGTTAGAGACTAAATTTTACGCAGCCTTTAGATGTAGGCATAAACTTAGCTTGAGTTTTCGTTGCTGCTGCTCATGGGGGGAGGAAGGAATGGGCGTAGGTCCATACTTACTGTACGTTCATACATACTTCAAATCGTAACATGCCATTTCTTGAGCCTGGTTCACCTTCGCTGGGCCTATTCAAGGCCCAGGTTCAACATCAGACGTCCTCCCCCTAAGTTTTGTTAGACCTGCACACGGTTTGCCCTACTTGTATCAAGCTGACTTATACATATAAACTTATTCCATAATGCCGTCAGCTGCTAACAACGTTAATAGCTCAAAGAGAAAATACATTCCAGATATAGGCTCTGTGCGAGTGTATAAGTGTGTCAAAACAAAGTCAAATAAATCAATATCTTCGCTGGTTTACAAAACATTATCTATACAGTACGCCCCCTTTTATCCTCGTTAAGGTGATTTCGACTTTTCCGATATGCACTGCATGAGGTATTTGGTTATCAACAAAATATATAGCAATATAAATCAGTGTCTTTGCATATATTTATTTATATGTATATATCTATTAGGTGAAAATAATTAGGGATGTCCGAATATAATCTTATACAAATTTTGTGGAGAATAAATAAAAATATAATATTTAGAAAACAAGTAAGGAAAGTTAAGTTCGGGTGTAACCGAACATTACATACTCAGCAGAGAGCTTTGGAGACAAAATAAGGGAAAATCACCATTGAGGAAAATGAACCTAGGGTGACCCTGGAATGTGTTTGTATGATATGGGTATCAAATGAAGGTATTAAAGAGTATTTTAAAAGGGAGTGGGCCATAGATCTATAGGTGGACGCCTTTTCCGGATATCGCCATAAAGATGGGACCAAGGGTAACTCTAGAATGTGTTTGTACGATATGGGTATCAAATGAAAGGTGTTAATGATTATTTAAAAGGGAGTGGGCCTAGTTCTATAGGTGGACGCCTTTTCGAGATATCGCCATAAAGGTGGATCAGGGGTGACTCTAGAATGTGTTTGTACGATATGGGTACAATGAAAGGTGTTAATGATTATTTACAAGGGAGTGGGCCTTAGTTCTATAGTTCGAGATATCGCCATAAAGGTGGATCAGGGTGACTCTATAATGTGTTTGTACGATATGGGTATCAAACTAAAGGTATTAATGAAGGCTTTGAAAGGGAGTGGCCCTTAGTTGTATATGTGAATGCCTCAATAAACCAATCCAATTACCATGTTTCATTCTTTTTTTCGTATTTGGTATAGAATTATGACATATTTTTCATTTTTCGAAATTTTCGATATAGAAAAAGTGGGCGTGGTCATTGTCGGATTTCGCCCATTTTTAAAACCACAGATAAAGTGAATTCAGATAAGTACGTCAACTAAGTTTAGTAAAGATATATCGATTTATGCTCAAGTTATCGTGTTAACGGCCGAGCGGAAGGTCAGACGGTCGACTGTGTATAAAAACTGGGCGTGGCTTCAACCGATTTCGGCCCATTTTCACAGATAACTGTTACCGTCATAGAAGCTTTGCCCATACCAAATTTCACAAGGATTGGTAAATTTTTGTTCACTTATGGCATTAAAAGTATTCTAGCCAAATTAAATGAAAAAGGGCGGAGAGCCACGCCCATTTTGAAATTTTCTTTTATTTTTGTATTTGGTTGCACCATATCATACTGGAGTTGAATGTTGACATAACTTACTTATATACTCTAAAGGTATTGAGTTTTTTCTTAAAATTTGACTTTTAAAAAATTTTTTTTTAAAAGAGGCGTGTTTCTTCATCCGATTGTGCTAATTTTTATTAAGCACACATATAGTAATAGGAGTAATGTTCTGCCAAATTTCATCATGTCATCTTCAAACGACTGCCAAATTAAAAGCTTGAAACAATTACCTTCTTTTAAAAGTGGGCGGTTCCAAGCCCATTGTCAAAAATTTTACTAATTTTCGATTCTTGCGTCATAAGTTCAACCCATCTACCAAAGTTTATCGCTTTATCCGACTTTGGTAATGAATTATCGCACTTTTTCGATTTTCGAAATTTTCGATATCGAAAAAGTGGGCGTGGTTATAGTCCGATATCGTTCATTTTAAATAGTGATCTGAGATAAGTTCCCATAAACCTACATATCAAAATTTCATCAAGATATCTCAAAATTTGCTCAAGTTATCGTGTCAAGGGACAGACGGACGGACGGACGGACGGACATGGCTCAATCAAATTTTTTTTCGATACTGATGATTTTGAGTATATAGAAGTCTATATCTATCTCGATTCCTTTATACCTCTACAACTAACCGTTATCCAATCAAAGTTAATATACTCTGTGAGCTCTGCTCAACTGAGTATAACAAGTAAAGGTGTCTAAGTTCGGGTGTAACCGAACATTATATACGTCAGCGTGAGCTTCTAATTGTACAATCCGTTTCAGATAAATTACTTTTCTACATAACACGTGGCACCGCCCGTTTAAAAAAAATGTCTCCCATTTCCTCTTACAATAAAACTTGATAAGTGAAATATCATAGATTCAAAACTATTTTTTGCTAAGTTATAGCTTATTATTCTAGTCTACGGCCCTTTCTAAACTTGTTTTATATCTGAGTTGTCGTGGTCTTTAACCGATCCCGTCCATTTTTAGTAGGAATATTTTCTGCTATAAGGGAAATATGTGTACCCAATTTTATTACGGTTCGTTAACTTGTCTTCGAGTTATGGCTCCCGAAACATAGAAAATTGGTTAGTCATAAAAGGGGCGGTGCCACGCCCATTTTTTAAAATTTGAAGTTTTTCATATTTATTGTTATAAACCCACTGGGAAATGAAATACTATTGATATAAAGCTCTTTTTTGCAAAGATATAGCTTATTTTATTCGTCCACGACCCTTCTAAAAATCTTTTATATAAAAGTGGGCGTGGTCCTTAACCGATTTCGTTAATTTTCATCAAAGCATTCCTTATAGTAAAGGCAACCTTTCTGCCGAACTTTGTTACGATAGGTTTAACGATTTTTGATTTGGGAAAAATAATGTTTGTAAAACTGATTTTATCACAAGTGGGCGGTGCCACGCCCACTTTAAAATTTTTTCAAATTTTTATCAAGAGTCTCAGTATCAGTCCACACCTCAAATTTTAACATTCTAGGTGTATTATATACTAAATAATAAGGTTTTTTGTGTTTTCCAAAATGTTATATATATGGGCAAATCCCAAAAACCTTTACTTTTTTGGGTACTTGGGTTTTACACACGGGCAAAAAACTTAAGGCTAGAAAAAAGTACAACGGCATTAAGCTTGGCCTTTTAGATATCCGATCTGATGATTTTAAAAATCAAGAAAGTTGATAGTAATTTTTTGCAGAACTTCGAAACATAAAAAACGTCGATTTTTACACTTTTTCAAGCGATACCCTTGATACCCTGAAACACTAGTGAATTTAAACTGAATGTTGTTTTTGAGACGAAGGTTCTAAAGTGTGAGCAAAATTAATGTGCCCCTCCAGTACTCAAAACATCCATCAATCAATGTAGCGATACTTTTTTTTCCATTTTCAATATTGAGAGTTTTTTGCTTATAGCTTTTTGAGGCAACTGAGTATTGAAAATTGGATTATGCACGACAATAGCCTATCAGTGACTAAACATACCTGGGCTTCAAATTCGATAGTGCCCCTTTCAGTTTTGAGGATAGAGGCAGAAAAAGTGGAAGCACTGGTTGCGTAAATTTTTTCAGGAGCATGTTTTTTTGTGGGCACAAGCTACAATTTTACTTTTATCACTTCATACCCGTTTGTTAATTTTTTCTCTACACCGCAGTAGTATACCATCAATTGCCTCATCTTGGAATATTCACGCAAGGAAAGTTATTGATGTTTGTACATGGCGGCAAATATACGAAATTTCCGACAAAAATTGGCAATCGCCAAAAAGTTGTAGAAAATTTTTATAACCAGGTTTTATTAGAAGTAAATGAAAAGGAACACAAATTTGGTACAAAAATATTTCTACACTTTTTGCACGACTTGCCAATTTTTGTCGGAAATTTCGTATATTTGCCCCATGTACAAACATCAATAACTTTCCTTGCGTGAATATTCCAAGATGAGGCAATTGATGGTATACTACTGTGGTGTAGAGAAACAATTAACAAATGGGGTATGAAATATTTGACGGTTACCGGTTTCATATTTTTGCCGATATCTCTAAAACCGGGTGTTCGGGTAGGTATCAACAAAATTTTACCTAAATATACCCCATATAGATATGTACATCCTGATAAAATTCAACAGAATCGGTTAAGAAGTGTTTAAATAAGTAAAAATAATTAAGTTTTTACGGGTTTATATTTTTATCAATATCTTCAAAACCGGATCTCGGGTATTAAAACTTTTTACCTAAACATACTTCGTTCACATATCTAAATGTTTTTAAAGTTTCAAAAGAATCGTATAGAAAGGTGTTAAAATAAATGTGTTGCAAACTTTGCAGTAAAAAATATTTGGCGGGTTATTCGGTTTTATATTTTTACCGATATCTACAAAACCGGGTCTCGTGTACCAAAAAAATTATACATAGCTATCATCTGCATATATCTCCATATTTTGTTAAAATTTCGATATAATCGTACAGCAGTGTTGAAATAAATGTATATTTAACATTGCGACCTCAATTTATATATATTTTGCTCGATCTTTTGACTATATCTTTTTAAGGCATTATGTAAAAGGAGTAACGGCGATGCACTATAGCTACAATTTACCCCTCAATGTTCCTAAGGAAAATATATTTACGTGATACCATTTTTTTCTCCAAAAAAACCAAAGTTTGGCGGATTTCCCCATATATGGGGGTGGTTATCATCCGATTTCGGTCATTTTCAATACCAATCTATTCTGGATCCAGATAAGATCGTGTACAAAATTTGGTGAAGATATCTCAATATTTACGGACGGGCGGACATGATGGCTCAATCAAATTTTTTTCGATACTGATGATTTTGATATATGGAAGTCTATATCTATCTCGATTCCTTTATACCTGTACAACCAACCGTTATCCAATCAATGTTAATATACTCTGTGTGAAAAGCACGCTGATTATAAAAATGTATACGTTTTGCTATGAAAAGTTGCACTCCTAGATGCAGTTTTCTTTTAAAAACTAAGAAAGTTGGCCAACGAATTTTGAAGATGGTGTCGATCTTAAGTAAACTATTTGACGTAGCAATAATATCTAGGCCCTCCTTCAACTTTTTTAAAAACCAATTAAAACTAGACCAATATATTTGCTTGACAAAACTTAGCATAACCAAAATTTTCGCTGAACCAAAATCTGCCAGCAACTTTATACTCTTACCTCTGCAGCTGAATCAGCAATCAGCATTTGTATCCTCAGATAATTAAATGTCAAAATTTGAGAGACAGGTGATTGCATCGAATGAGGAATATGAGTAAGGTTTATCAATAATCTAATCACGGCTGCACAGCTGCCTCTGGTCTTTATCCATTTACCCAAATTCACTCTGTTTTACGAGCGTTGCAAGTTCAGCCCGCATCTACCAGTTTGAATTCACTGACTATTCTAGAGAAGTATGCGTTTTGTGAGAGTAACCGTCTCGCGGATTCCATTGTGACGGTTGGTTCGATTTGAAATATCACATTCGTAACCACCCTAGTACTTATATACCGCTAGAAACTAAGCAGTAAATCACACTTAATCAAAAAATCTGTATCAAAGTATGTCGAACAACACATCAACACCTCCACTTTATGTTCAATGAATGTTTATATGCAAACTATATAATAAATCAATCTGAACAAAAATAAAAACTAACTCGAAATGAAAGGCATAAAACAAAGCATAAAAGAGCAATCAAAGAAATTATAAAACATAAGTATATGTATAAAAGGTGACTCTTAAAATGGTTTACTTTAGATCCACTTGCAGAACGGAAAGTTATGTTTTTAACTCGGATTTATAACACTACGGACTTATTCAGTCTATGCGAGGTCCTCATGGACCGGCCAGTTCAACCTAACCTAACTCGGAGTTAACTTGACATGAGGGGTAAAGTCACACATATGTTGTTGTTGTTGTAGCGATAAGGACACTCCCCGAAGGTACTACGCTACACAACCCCTTGAAAAATTTGGTATTTTAGTCGCCTTTTACGACAGCATACCTGCCGCGGGTATATTCTAAGCCCCCTATCCCGCTGGGGTGCAAGTTCATTTATTTACTCGCCTTTACCACCGCTTTTACCACCCAATGTAACCCAATGATAAGGACTCACTAAAAAGTTGGGCACTGATATGTTTATCCTACCACAACCCACGAATGAAAACGGGCCTAGATTGTAAATAAGTTGCGCAATTTTCTACCTAATAAGTAAGGTTAAGTTCGGGTGTACCGAATTTTACATACTCAGATGCCAAATTACAGCTTGCAAAACTTAAATTACCTTCTTTTAAATGTGGGCGGTGCCACACCTATTGTCCAAAATTTTACTAATTTTCTATTCTGCGTCATAAGGTCAACCCATCTACCAAGTTTCAACGGTTTTATCCGTCTTTGCTAATGAATTATCGCTCTTTTTCGGTTTTTCGAAATTTTCGATATTCAAAAGTGGGCGTGGTTATAGTCCGATTTCTTTCACTTTAAATGGCAAACTGAGATGAATGCTAAAGAATTTACATACCAAATTTCAATACGATACCTCAAAATTTACTCAAGTTATCGTGTTTACAGACAGACGGACGGACATGACTAAATGAATTTCTTTTTTCGCACAGATCGCCCGGGGTACCGTTATGCGAAGACAATTAATATACTCTGTGAGCTCTGCTCAGCTGAGTATAAAAAGAGAACATGGAGCAGTGCCAAATTGACTTTTTGAGCGACTAGAGCGCCATCTCCGTAAAGAGTTCAATGGATTGTGTAGGGCAACCCTCTCGTACCTAGTTCCTTATAGCAGGAGGGGTTGGATGACCTATTACGTTAAATGTGGTAATATAAAATCGTTCCCGACAGGGTCGGCAGTACCTTAATGGTGCTATGCACCGGAACGTTCCACATTAGTATCCGGTAGAGGACCATCAAAATCGATAAAGCTCCCCAAAACGTTCGTCGAGTTTCCTTCATTCTAAAACACGCAGGCAAATCACAGAGTCAAACTACCCCAACATGTTCAGCGGAACATATGAGACGATAGTTCGAGGGCAAAAAAAAAGAAAGGAAAGCAATTCCTGCATCGGTGCCACAGAAATATGATCCTAGCAGGCATTTGGAGAAGGCTGATCTATCTACCAGGCATTTTAGAAATTATCATCATGAGCGAAATGAGGTCAAAGCCTGCACAGCCGCACTTGTACAAACAGCGCTGCAGTCAGAGCTTATATGTTTGTAAATAAATTAATCAGAAGCAACTAGGTTTTCAGAACCGCCTACCAATAAATCAGCTAAGAAAGGGTTCGAAAGTCTGCAAAGGGGGCAATTGCCATTTCGTAAGACATCACAATGTTGAAAGTGTTAGTAGAATATACTGCGTGGAAGCAGAATTAGAACGACTGCCGTCGCTTAATCCAATAGTTCTACGGTTACAGTGACTAAGAGGTCACAATAAATTGCGGCGACAATTTTAAGGAACTTTCCGTTACTGACTGAGTGTGAAAACATCTGCGATTTCTTCACAATAACTCTTATCAATAATGGCATACTCAGTAACAATTAACTGCGATAATATGAATCAATGATCCTTCGAATTGCGATGCGGCTAAGTAGTACTAGGCGGCGATTTGACATGATCATCTCTCAGTCGGTGAACCCATGATTAGTGTTGATATCCAGTCCAGATGTTGCAGTTACTGATTCTAGTGTGGAATCTTATTTCCTCTTTAGAAAAAAATTTTCTCATATACATAAGTTTTGCATCAGGCGAGAGGATCAGCATAATCAAGCAGGATGTTGCGTTTATAAATTTAGACTAACATACCGGTACAATTTAGACTAACTTAACAGGTGCAAGTCCGTTCAATATAACATCAGAAATGTGTTTGAAAAGTACTTTCACTTGCAAAGTCTAAAAGCATCCCTAGCCGAAATATAAATTCCTTCTGTTATGTTCAACGCGCATAAAAAGTTGAATTTGGTAAATTTTGAGGTCAGATGGCGCTGATGTTGCGCGATTTGCCATTCCTAAACCAATCTAATCATATGTCAATGCGTGCGGCTGCATCACGAATATTATTAAACGAAGACATAATCCTTCTGCTGCGGGGAGGGTAAAGATTGGGCTTGTGATTGGTATTATTGGTAAGCGTGATTGTGAACTGCGATTTACATCATTTGCGCTTTTGTCACTAGTCACCCACTGTAGGATAAAATCGCTGCGACTGAGAAGACACTGTCAAAGATTATGTTGCTCTAAAAAAATGCGGTATCTGCCCATTGAACACGGTTGAAGATAGCCAAAAACAGTCCATTAACGAAGCAAAACATAACTGAAAACATTTTATAGACCACCCTGCTGGTTGGAGTAAGCGTGAGTCCACAAAATTTACCTTAAGGCAAACTTATAAGATATTTGGTCGTTAAACTTGGATGAGGATACGAAAATTAAAGCATCATTTGCACTAAAAGTGACGGCCGCTTTAGCTACCGTGCAACGCATACACGACGGTCAAGTGAAGTAAAGTTTTGTTCGTTACGCAGCCATGCAGCAATTCGAGCCAACGAACGGTAGATCATTGGCCATCGTCTTGCCCGTTTGTGTGGTTATGTGTGGCAGTTATGCGTTGTTGTTGTTACCGAAAAAGCTGAAAACGAAAAATCACCACCTTCAATTTATCGCCAACATCAAATCACTGCCAAAGGCTTATAGCCAACACGGCAAAACACGTCAGCAAAAGTAAATGCAACAATATAATCAGTCGTTTGGATGAGTTGTGGCTAAAGTGGTTTTGTTACACAGTTAAGATGGAGAATGGTTTGGATTCGTTAAGTTATTGGTGTGCTTTTCTGATTGCTGCCAGTTTGTTTGCTAAAGAACTCCTGTCTTTGTCGGTCGGCCGGGTTGGGTAGTTTTTAGAGAACGAAGAAGTCAAGTTTCCATGCTGATGTATTACTACTTATATAAAATACTTGTCAAGCTGATTTGCAGGACTTTAATAGAATTTAAATTCACTGTGAAAAAGCTGAAAATCGTTTAACGGATTCCTTTAGTTGTAAACCGCGGAGCACGTAGAACAATGTCATATTAGTGCTAACGAACGCTTGCAGGGAAGACCAGCACGTTGCAATATCCACATCTAAGCTCGTGGAATATTTCCACGGTGACAACTACCCCAAAGGGAAGTTGAGCTGGTGTAAACGGAAATACTACTATAACACCCTCTCTTAATGCAGACTGTGTAATTATAATCGTAGTAGTGGGCCAAAAACTGTCCCGAAATAAATCAAATGATCCGAAAATAGTGCTGCAGTTATCCTCAAAATAATTTCAATGATCATCGAATGGTCCCTTATTAGTCCCAATACAGCCTTGATATGATCTCAAAATTATTCGAATATCCGGCAATGGTCCCGGAATAGTCCCTGGATATATCCAAAAAATAATTAAGAATTGATCCTGGAAGAGTCTTGAAATCAAAACAAAGATGTTATCTTAATTATACGGAGCTTATACGGCGGGCCATTGATATCATCGGCCTAAACACCCGCGCCGTTAGTTCTGCTTACTCCAAACTGGAAAAAGAAGCGGTAAAGATGGGTTTCATGGTGAATGAGGACAAAACAAAGTACCTGTTGTCATCGAGCAAAGAGTCAGCGCATATGCGTCTTGACAACCACGCTACTGTTGGCATCCATAATTTCGAAATAGTAAAAGACTTCGTTTATTTGGGAACCAGCATCGACACTAGCAACAACATCAGCACTGAAATCCAGCGAAGAATCAGTCTTGCCAATAAATGCTACTTTGGACTAGGTAGGCAATTGAAAAGTAAAGTACTCTCTCGGCGAACGAAAATCATACTCCACAAGTCACTTATCGTACCCGTCCTGCTATATGGGGCAGAAGCATGGACCATGACAACAGCAGATGATGCGGCTTTGGGAGTGTTCGAGAGAAAAGTTCTTCGAAAGATTTATGGACCTCTATGCGTTGTCGATGGCGAGTACCGAAGAAGATTTAACGATGAGCTGTACGAGCTATACGCAGACATCAACATAGTCCAGCGAATTAAAGCGCAGCGGCTGTGGTGGCTAGGCCATGTTATGCGAATGAAAGATGACGCTCCGGCCAAGAAAGTGTTTCTATCGGAACCAAAGAACATGCGAATAAACTCATAATTGAATAAACTCAGCATCTGTCTTTACTAGACTTCGTTAGCTTGATTGCGATCGAATGACCGAACAGGTTTTGCGTACGATTGTATTGATCAAACGAAGGTAAGCGGATAATAAAATCAAAGCACGAGGGTTAGTATCGTTTAGTTCGGCAACAAACAGAATCGTAAGCAATTTTTATATGTATGTTTATATGTAGCTTGTCGCCGTGACGTAAGCAGAAGAATCATGCAAATATTCAGACGCATGGAGTTTTCATATTTGCCTTTTCATTTCGATGAATGTAATCGCTGTTAAGGGAAACGAGCAAATGCCAGAAATGATATATATATTCACGCATGCAATAGTTGGTTGATTTTAAATCAATGTCGATTATGTTCGTTTAAGCAAGTTGGATCATTGAACAAGATCATGTTGCCGAATGTAATCGAACGTTGTTGTGTTCGATTTTTGCTGTTCTCTGATCGAAACCCGCCTATGGAAGCAGAGGTAGGGGGCGGCCCCCACTCCGTTGGATGGACCAGGTGGAAAACTATTTAAACTCCCTTGGTGTGACCAATTGGCGCCGGTTGGCAGAGAGAAGGAGCTACTGGCGCGCCCTGTTGGACGGCCATAACAGTTAAAATGGCTAAGCGCCAATTAAGTAAGTAAGTTATATGGCGGGACATCGATGACCGAGAACCGCCAACCTCTTAATACAGGGTGTTGTGCGTATCCTCTCTTTTGATTAACAACCAGTGGTTATTTTCAGCTGTATTGGACCAGAGCTTTCCCGATACTGGGCTGATGGCTTTAACACAAGGGGCGCCGCCGTACCGAACGGTTTTTTTATCCTGACATTCAACATTAAACCCGCTGAGCCCGCATTGTCAAGCAGGTGATCGTCGGAACAAGATGGACTCAAAAACTTCAGACCAAAAAGAGGACGAGAAGGATAAGGCGATAGCGTTGTGAGCCGGGGAAGAGGAAATTTATATAGCGTACGAACTATCGTAAGGACGGGAACGAGACAGCAGGTTTAAAGCACTCTTGGGTGAAGTGGTCGACCCAACCGACTGCAAAAGCGAGCTGGCGTGGGCCCGTGAGACATCGGAAGAATGTCGTAGACAGTTCACTGACAAAGTCTTTGATGCAAGCAATCCTCAATTTTGGAACCGTACCGAAAAGGAAGAAGCACCGAATGGGATCGACTGAACCCGACAAGGCTACTTTACGAAGGCAGAAGGGAAAGGTTGGCCCTTTCAGTCCCTGAACCACGAAGCAAAATAGGCGGAATGACGGGAACCGCGCGTTTAAATTTGTAAAGCAGACCTAAGAAGGTAGTTATAGAAATGAAAACGCGTATATCTCAAAGCTTCCATGCAGAAAGAGGAGGTCAATAATGGCATAAGAAGAAAGGGCGAAAAAAATTAATAAGCTAAAGGGAAGTAGGGATTAGACTCCATCTTACTCGATGCTACTAAAGGTAGCTAACGCGAAGACTCCGGTTTAGAAAATACGACCTCAGCACCTCAAATCTTCACCACCAGTGAAGAAGTTATAAACTGCATCGACAAGCAGCTAATGAATGCTCTAGCATCCGGAAACCTGCATCCGCTCCTCTCACTAAAATGACAACATATTTGATTACTACAAAACGGTGTACTTTGTTTAGCTTCCAATTCTGGCTGCTGCTGACAAGAGCAAGGTCACTCTCTTCAGGTCACGGAAAGATCACATGTCATAGTTCTTAGACATCCACGTAGAGATAATGTTCGATATGTACGTAACACGCACTGGAGGGGGTTGAATTGTGTGACGTAGGCCTTTCAAAAGGTTGCCAACGCAATTTATAGCTTTTTCAACCCAATTGATATACTCAATTTGTCGAACCCTGTTAATTTAGCAGTCGGGGATCTGGTAACCACAAGTTCATCATGGAAGGAGGAGGATGCATGAGCCATAAGGGTCAACGTGGTCATATAACATCGTTTCCGAAATGGTTGGGCTAGTTCCTTTATGTGCTATTTATGGAGCGCACCCGGTCAATATCCGGCCAAGTATCATCATCATTGATCACACCTTTGATGGGGTTACACTGAAATGACAGCCCTTGGTCGGGAAAAATCTCGAGTCCCGTTACATAGAACCGCCTGCATTGATGCCCTCAGAACCGCTACGAGCTGTCTTCTTATGTTCGCAGAACACCATTGAATACCCAGAAATCTGGGCATCCCATCCCGTATGAAGCAAAAAAGCACAAGCAGGTCCTCTGTGATATCCACAAACAGGCGTCGGATCTGTATGCCAGGAATTGTCCGGCGAATCTGGCACTCATAGAAAAATACTCAGAACTAGCGGAGGAGGAACGCACTCTCCCTGGGGAAACGCGCGTCACGCTAGCTCAACTTAGATCTAGGTACTGTAACAGGTTAAACTTTTACCCATCCAGAATCAACCCCGACATACAAAATGTATGAACCAACGCCTCTAACACCCCTCTCATCGTAGTCCACCCCTGTTGAAACAGCAAATTTCCTTGGACTCCCGTCAGAGGATATTGATGACAATTGATCGGTCGCACCTATTGGATGGAGCGAAGCACTGCTACAACAACAGCAACATCACCTCTTTGATTATACCCGAGGTAGGTATGCCTGTCGTAGGAGGCGATTAAAATACCCAATTGATTCAAGGGATTGTGTAGCGTAACCCATTCAAAGGTTTGCCAACGCAATTTATAGCATCTCCATCTCAACCATTACCCATGGATAATCCTGTTTCCTTAGCAGCCGAAGCTCTGCAGTCGCCAGGCTTCTCATAGAAGAAGGGGGTGGGGTGGGATGGCCGAAGATTCAATGTGGTCATATTAAATCGTTCTCGAGTGGTTTCACTTGTACCTTAATGGTACTTGTTACCAGAACGTACCAGATCTATATCCGGCAAAGGACCATCAACATTAATAAAATAAATAATAAATAAAATACCACCCCGCAAAACCTTCGGGGAGTGTCAACAGTAACATCACGTCTACAAAACCTTTGGCGAGTCTACTTATCGCATCAAGAAGAAAAAGAAGATGTCATTTATAGTTCCTTGAAGGAGCTCCGCCTCCCATATATAAAATTTAGGCGCAAGCATAATAGCTTCTTTCATCTGGTCATGCCCGTGGAACGCAGTCATCATGGTCAAATACGCAATTTTTGCAGAGGAGGAAAGCAATTATTTCTATTAATCGCGCGGAAATATGGCTGAACTTCGATTTGGATGTTGCAGAATTTTAGCTATTACATACCCAGAGTCGCCCCTGCATACGCATTACATCAACCATCTTTTAAATTGCATTTTGGTACCAACACCTCCAACAGTTAAGCCCCTATGTTGCCTCTATGCTCTGAATCTGTTGAAGCAGTTTCCTTAGACTTTCCTAAGAGGACTTAGATGACAACTTTGGACAAGTGATAGCACTGTCAATACACCAGTAACAGATTTGTTCAAGTGCTGAGTTGGATGGTACTCAAAGTAATTTGGCATAGCGACCAAACGGTTGAAGGAAATTGAGAATTAGCATATCAGTTAAGTGGAGTTTGCAATTGCCGTGCCAAAACCAGGCGATTTTTGTAGCATGCATAATCTCAAAATTGCAAGTCATTGAGGGAAAATAGATAGCCCATCAATAAGTATACCCAAATGATCAGGAGAGCGATCTGAGTTGATTTGCTATATCCGTCTGCCCGTCTGTCTGTTTGGATGCAAACTAGCGCCTAAATTTTTTGAGATTTCTTGATTAAATTTGGTCAGCGGGTATATTTTGGTGACCGATTAGACATTGGCGGAGCCGACCTGTTTGGACCACTATAGAATATATCCCCTATACAAACCTAGTTTTTAGAAAAGAGATTTTATTCACATCTTCTATAATTTATCAGACATAAGCTTCAAATTCCACCAAATGCTTTCGTATTTAGCACATGTAGAGGCTTCAAATTTCACCAAATGCTTACGAATAGGGCTTATATTGTTGTCTGTAAAATTTGTAGAGATTTTGTTGATTTTTCAGAACAGAAGTTTTCTCAGTTTTGTCAGATAGAAGCTTCAAGCTTCACACCAAAAAAGGATGTCTGAAAAAATTGTAGAGATGGGTCGTATATATAGCATATACCCCATACAAACTGATTGTTCAAATAAGTAGCTTTTTGTAATTTCTGCCTCATTTTAATAGCTAGAAGCTTAAAATTTCATCAAATACTTACGTTTACATCATATCTTGTTCAGATAAGTGATTTATTGTCATAGCTGTCTCGTGTAGACCACAGGAAAAGGTGAAACTTTGTGTGAAGATCACCGATATTTTACTTATTTTATATTTATCGAAAACGTCGCTATGTATATCTCTTCTCTATATAAAACATATCTCAAGGCCCCGTCACATAAGCAGTTTTTACATAGATCCGTTTAACGTAATCTTGTGCATGATGAGTAGATTGCACGTATTTTTATGGAAAATGGCAGATCGAGTGACACTAGCGCCATCTGACATGAAAAAGTAGCCAACTTCCATTTTTTGCAAGCAAAGCATAAGAAGAAGAATTTGACATTTGCTTTGGCTAATGGTGCTGGCACACTTTGCAAGTGAAATTATTTTTCCCACTCGTTGGTAACTTTTCTACCATTTTTCACAGTAAAAAAGTGCAATTTAACAAATGAATAGAACACAATATATGTTAGCAAGTATTTTACTTTTATAGTGAGAGTGTTTATAACAGTGCTTAGCGAAATTTTGTATGTGAATGGATAAGGTGAAATATACTTCAATTGCTAAGTCTCAAGTTGCTTTATATTTATAAAAGCAACATCTTGGTTGATTGCAGGCATGCTTAACCAACGAACCGATATCATTTCGTTACGATAATTAACGTTAATAAACGCAACGAAGTCATTTCGTTTCGTTTATTAACGTTAAGAACGTCAAATTAACGAAATGATTTTGTTTCGTTTTCTGCCATATCAAAACGAAATCAAATCGTTTATGTTGATTATTAATTTCAAACTATGCTGGCAAAGCTGATTGATGGCGGCGTCATTAAAGGTGAAACATTAACCAAGCTGATTGCAACTTTTCTAATGAGTTTTGACAGTACGAACATTCCTCAGAGTATTTTTGACATTACCACCAACGAATTACACAAACAAATTACATGGAGTTTGTGTGTGTATGTCCGCTCGCTGTTACCACCTTACGGCTCCACCATGGCTATAGCATGCCAGCACAATTCAAGCGTAAAGTATCACGTTTTTGTTAACGATTTTAACGTTAACGAAAGCTTTTCGTTTCAGTTAAAAACGAGATACAATTTATCTTGATAATTTCTTTATCGATAATATTTCGAAGTGTTTCAACGGAAACGGTGGAAATTTTTTGATAACGATTAGTTTAACGTTAAGGTGCATCCCTGACCACAATCAACCTGATTGTGGTGATGTTACAGGAATGCATAAGCTTGTGTTAAACGCATCTATATGAAAGAGCTGATTGTGGCTCGGCCTTTATACAGCAGATTATTTGAATATAACGAATGAGATAAAATTGTTGCTCAGTTCCATTCACTAAAGGTATGAAGTCCCTGCCACAGCCGAAGACAGTACCGTCCTAATATATTTTTTTTTATTTCTGTATTTCATTGCTCTGCCTCCTGTTTTGCTACTTCAATGAACTTTTTTGTGGCCGATGGCTCACAACTGCATAGCCAAGCATAATTCACACTATACTCTGTGTCACACGCTGTGCTTAATATTTTATGCTCCATTTGTCTTTTGTTGTGGAACTATCAACTAAATAAATCATCATCAACGGCTTAGGTGACCTGTCTGTCAGCCAACCAGGTGGGTCAGTAGCGTTCATGGCTTAGGGGTATCAAATGGCGAACGAAAGAAAGTGTTAAAGTATTGGCGGTGATATCAGTTAAAACATATTTACATTGTTGTTGTCGCTAATGGTTATGGTATCACTTTTACGCTACAAATTACTCGACTGCTGTGTAGGAAATTTGTTTTTATGAATGTTCAGTTTTTTGCAGTGTCATACGTATACAATGCTCTGATTTGAATGCTTTGTATTTTACTCAATTTGTTTACAAGACGTTAAGAGACCTTTAAATGGAAAAGCTTTATGTGCAGCATTAAGATTTTAAGCAAATCAACCCTTTCACGCTATACTTCTCTTGATTTGGATGCCCATGCAATGGCTCTATTGGCTGCGTATGGCTCCCAACAACATCAATTTGGGCTCCTCAACTGCGCTGGTGTCGAAGATAATGTGTAGGTCTTACAACCTTAGACTAACAAAGTTGCTTCTATCATTAAAAAGAGAGGACTGTAGACTCATGACGGGTATTCTGACTAGGCATTACCTTCTGGCATTACATGCCCTGGTCATTGATAGCAGATGTAGCAAGCGCAGGTTGGAGGAGAAAACGATCGAGCACGTTTTGTGATGTTGTTGTTGTTGTAGTAGTGCTTCGCCCCATCCAATAGGTGCGACCGATCAGAAATTGTCGTCAATGTCCGCTAACGGGAGTCCAAGGAAACTTGCAGTTTCATCATTGGTGGACCATAGTGAGAGGGGTATTAGAGGCGTTGGTTCCACATTACAATTGAAGGGATAGGTGGTGCCATGTGTGGACACATTGCAAGCAGGATATATATTTTTTATGGCGGGGTTGATTCTGGATAGGTAAGAGTTTAACCTGTTACAGTACCCAGATCGAAGTTGAGTTAGAGTGACGCGCGTTTCCCTAGGGAGAGTGCGTTCCTCTTCTACGAGTTCTGGCTATTTTTCTTTAAGAACTGGATTCGCCGTGCTCGTGCCCTGCGCTTGCCAAGCTAAGACTCCCGCTATTAGGAGTGATACAGCTGTCAGATCAAGCAAGTGGCATAGGTCCTAGAAAGCTTCCAGTATTTGCCAAGAGGACCGATTTATTTTTTTTTACTGTTTTCCTTCATTATACGTCATTAAGAGCCTCTTCCTATTAAAATTATAGAGCTACTTAAGACGAAAATATGGAAAGACTTATCTAAAGGAATCACATGTTCACCAAACAGTTCAAAATAAAAAACTAAAAATTTGGCGGTATTTAAAAGGACAGACAATTTTTTTCTGAGACCCACTCAATAAAACAACCAATCCTATGGGAGGCAACACAGAACCCAACCAAGTAATTTCTCCTGATTTCCTTATCCTTCTCTTTTTCTTTTTGGGATCTGCGCTGCTATTAACCCATAATTTATCGAGTTAGTGCTTTGATTTTTTGTTTTTTTTTACTGCTACTGCAAATGCCCAAGGCATATATTTTCTTAATAGAAGCAAATTTATGTTGATCTCCTGCTGTGCGGACTGTTCATTTTACATGACTTAACGCAACACCGCATGCTACTATTAAATTTCAATCGCTAATGCGGTCATTATTGCCAAAGTACTGCTACACGGTCAGCCGGAATGTGCTGTGCAGGTAAAGATTTAGTGAGATGCAAATGAATTCACTTCTGAATATACAGGGTGCGAAATAAGTACTAAGGCACGAGTTTCTTTTTGGGTAGCGAGTTTATGCAAAGTGTTATTGATGGCCCCTTTAATTCCACAGTGCTTTTAATGCACCCAATCTCTCAATATCGATATCGCAAATTTAGATTCAAATCCCTTCTTGCTTCCCAAACCAATTGAGACTTTTCTGTTCCGCCATTTGAGGCTTCGAATCTACTGTAGATGAGATTTGAAGATAATGGTCTGCTTTCAGGCAGTACGGGTTAGAGTAAAACCATAAGAGTGTCTACCATCAATGGCCACACAAAATTTCCATATTATTTACTTGAGGTCATCGGTAAGCCTCATGTTACTAGCTGACTGAAGTAGTAGAAATGTTAAAGAAACTTCACTCACACAAACCTCCATGAACAATTGTCCCTGTAAGAAAACCGACTTTGGCGAATGGCAAGAATACCACCAGTCACAAAAGTCATAAAGGGGTAGATCATCATTCCTTATAGATCTGGCGGTATAACAAAAATTGTGAAAAAATGTTCCATCTTTCCCACAATAGTTTGCTGTATAAAGCTATGGCCTTCGATAAGAATTTTGGAAATTCAGAAGCCTCCATTGACCGCGTGGGGTAAGTATTTTTTCGCCTCACCGTTGAAATTTCCGGTTGTATTCTGAAGCATTATAAGAAGAGGTTTCGTAGGATCAGTGACTTACGACAGTGATAGTGGGGCCGGGGGCTGTGATAGAACTCAAGCTTATAAAATTATAATCAAAAAATTTTCATTATTCGTTCTTCCTTTCATCGTATGTTGACGGCTCCCTGACTCTGGAGGCTATCCAAGTCAAAATTTCCTAGCTTCTGGATATGGAAAAAATGATTATTTAGCTATGCCACTATTAATAAAGAAAATATTTGCCACAGTCGTTCTATTCCCACGTTAAACCGTCACACCCACTATTTCACTCTGTCTATAACTGAGGTTACATAGAAAATGTATTACCGAATACATTTTACTGGCCAATTACATAACCCTCGTGGAAAGATGAGAGACGATGCGTAATTTGCAGAGCAAAATTGAACCGGTGGCAAATTGTATCTCTACTATCAACATTACGGTCCCGAGGTGCTTCCGAGGGTTGCCTGCTTGCATTGGTACGCTGTGCTGCATTATGCTTTTAGGCTCAAGAGTGAGCTGACGCCGTCGTTAAATTTTTTAAGGAGGTAGGTTTTCTGGTGCGCAAGAGCAGTGTAGATGACTTCAGTAGTGGTTTGGTGCTAAAAAACGCGAAGGGGAAGGGGCTTCAAAACGCGGTTCTTTAAAGAAGATGATGAGGAGTTGTTGTCGACGGATGCGAAAGTCGTTCAGGAGGCGCCTTCCATTTTATAATTCCAATCAAGTAGGGGGAATTCCATTCAAGTAGGGACGTGTCTATCGCTATAACAACAACAAACAACAAGGAAATATAACCTTGAAATAACTGTCCCATTATGGGCCAACGCTTATAGAAATAGAAATATGATTGAAGGGGCGACCAAACTGCAATACTACATACATACTATGCATGCATATACAGGGTTTTATGTATATCCTACAGGTATATCCTACAGGCTGTATATCCACAGGCAGTAGCGTCATGCGGCCGTGGAGTCAATAATCTCGAACAAAATATAAGAAAGACTCCGCTAAGGCCGGATAGTAAGTCTATACTTGGTTCCGGTCATAAAGTGATGGGAGTTATTAAACAGACCGATGAACGACGCTACGGTAGTTGTTTCAACCTGTTTGTGAGAAATCAAAAGGAGACTGTACTTGCATATGATACATCAAGCAGAAACGGCGTCTATTGCAGTGCTGCATAGTTCTGAGATCATGTGCAAAGCTTACGATATTGAACTTACAAATATCATATCTCTAAAGAGAGAAGGCTCTTGATGAGCATTCAAACTGAAAACAGCCTTATGGTGTCAAATGCATACAAAATAGGCCTCGACAGTAAGACAATATGTAGGAAGTGCAGAGTAGAAGAAGAAACAGCTGAGCATATGTTGTGCTCGTTTCCACGAGTATCTAGGCTCCAGCTAATAGGGGCGGCAGAGTTGCGAGATCTTGAGGTAGCTATTAAATTATTTCCTAGAATACTTCGAGTGTATGCCAAGAGGACTAAGTTATTTAATAACAAAGACCTGGTACCTAATTTGTCGTCAACAAATCTTGGTAATACTATGGACACATTCAGACTATGTGAGGTATTCATTGGCCGGCCAGTTCGACCTAAGCGTTCTGGCACCACTTATGCGATCCCTGTATTTTTAGCTATTAGTAGCAAATAGTAATGTTGGTACAAGGCATATCACAAGCACAAATGCACAAATCATAATTTCTAGCTAGAAGCTTTACAGTCCATAGCACACATCAATCTCAGCAGTGCGCTTGCTTCTGTTGCTGTTTGCCACCTTGTCAGGTCGGCGAGTTTGCATGTAGCTGCTACATATGCGGTTACTCGTTTCAGACATAGGACCTCTATAGGTATGTACTATGTACGATGTCTGCACAGTATGGCAGCAGCTTCAACAGTATTAATGAGGTGGAAAAATTGCGGTAGAAATTGCAGCACCCACGCATTGCCACAAATACGCCGCTTCTGTTGTCCAATATCGTTGATGAAACTGAGCTCTTGCATTTCGGATTGTACTGCGATGTATCGACATTATTCACATTTAAGCTTTGTGCTCCGCCTGTGGCATTTTAGCCACTATAGCTGGTCCTAATGGTAGTGGTGTATGTACTTATATGCTGTATTTGCAGCTGATGGATCGATGAACGGATGCTTTACTCTGAAAGCTTTGTTGGTTCGAGAATTTTAAATTTCAATTACCATTAGGTGTCGATTTGTTAGTATCAAATACTCACACACACTCACACAGTTTGAACAACTTAAACGCAATTATTCCAATTCGCTTGTGGCAAACCTCATCGCATTTCATCTCGTTTTCTCTGTCAATGCGCCTGTTGCGTGTTTTTTGCTATTTTGCGTGTATTTGTGGTTGCATTGAAATGCGTGCGGCCATTGATTGTGAAATTTGTTCATCTTTTTATTTGTTTACTTATTAATAAATATGTTTTTCATTAATTATAATTGCAGCTCATCATTTGCAGTGGTAATAACTCGTCGTGCGAAAAGTCGTAACATGCTTCACATTTCACTGCTCATTATCGAAAAGTATCTGAATTGATTGGAATTATCTGTTTTCTAAAAGAAGCTTAAATCATATTGTGCAACAAACAAAATATCTCACAGTTGATTTATCAACAAAGTTTTGAAAATCGGCCAATTTATCACAGTTTTGCGATTCAGGCAACCAGGAATTCAGCAAAGCCTCAGCGGGTTCCATAAACTACTCTGATCGTTAACAAACATACATACATACATATGTACATATATTCTTCAATTATACTTAAACATTTTTCTATGGTTTTAAATAAAGTTTTTTAAATTACCGACGGGTTTCTGCCACAAATAAGTAATTTCGAACTTCAGTCTCTATTTGAAAAATCCATTTTATTTAGTTATTCGTCTAATACTGTGTTGACAGTCTCAAGTCGATTGAAGTTCATCCGGCCATGTTAAGCTGCAGAATAACTACGTCGCCAGGGGGTCTTTGAGAGGCAACAATATACATATGTGAACAGAGGAACGCCGCAAGGCGAGGTTTTATCACCATGCTGTAACGCTAGTCATTAACCAATTGCTTAGGAGGTTTGGCGGACTACCAGCAAAACTTACGGCATATGAAGATGACGTTTCAGTCATCATAAGCGGCAGATGCCTTACTGCAATGAAACAGTCTGATAGATCAGGCACTTTGGGATGTATTGGCCTGGGCATCTGGAGGTTGGTTAACCGCCAACGTGAAAAAACCCGATCAAGTATTAGGTAAGCGTGGGGCAGTTAAGGGCGAGCAGTTTAGTGTGAGTTATAAGGGAGTAATTTGAGTGCTTGTAGGCGTATGAGTCGTGGCACAGTGTATGATGTACCCGAATCAAACGTTTGGGGTTGCGGGTTCAAAACCCATTGCAACCAAGCATTTTTTAAATTTTATAATTTTATAATTATTATTCTAATGGACTATATTTATGTTCATTTAGTTTATGGTGTATGTAAAAACACGGACGATGCAAAGCATCGGTACACCTTTATGTATTTAGTTTATGGTGTATTTAAAACACGGGACGATGCAAAGCATCGGTACACCTTTATTTATTTAATTTGGGGCGAGCATAGGGAACTCTGAGATTTCGCTCTAATGAGCCACCTCATCTTCTATTTGAAGACTCCTTTAGAAATGTGATATGGAGGCGAGCAGGGGGCTCTGAGGCATTGGCACCCCATTTCTACTAGAAAACCCCTATTTATTTAATTTGGGGCGAGCATAGGGAACTCTGAGGTGTCGCTCTAATGAGCCACCTCATCTTCTCTTTGAAGACCCCTTTCAAAATGTGATGTGGAGGTGAGCACTGGGCTCTGAGGTACTGGCACCCCATCTTCTACTCGAAGAACCTCCATTTTAAATTAAAAACTAAAACTATGTCTTTAGAATATTTCATAAGCCGGATGAGAATTTCAGCGCTTATTAAATAAACGAAAGAAAAAAACTCATAGTTTAAGTCGCTTAAACAAGTATTATTTAATAGAAAATATAAGGTTCCTTTTGGATCGGCGGCCACCGTGGTGTGATGGTAGCGTGCTCCGCCTACCACACCGTATGCCCTGGGTTCACACCCCGGGCAAAGCAACATCAAAATTTTAGAAATAAGGTTTTTCAATTAGAAGAAAATTTTTCTAACGGGGTCGCCCCTCGGCAGTGTTTGGCAAGCGCTCCGGGTGTATTTCTGCCATGAAAAGCTCTCAGTGAGAAACTCATCTGCCTTGCAGATGCCGTTCGGAGTCGCATAAAACATGTAGGTCCCGTCCGGCCAATTTGTAGGGAAAAGCAAGAGGAGCACGACGCAAATTGGAAGTGAAAGCTCGGCCTTAGATCTCTTCGGAGGTTATCGCGCCTTACATTTATTTATTTTTTTTTGGATTAAGCCTGAGATTATACGGAGACAATCCAGAAATGGTTACAAGTTAGTCTCGGCGATATTATTACGAAAACAGTTCCGAAGAGATCCCAATCACAGTAGTTAAACTCTGAAACAGCGCGGAACAGCTGTTTAACACCATGCCGAAACGTATGGAACTATTTCGGTTGAAGTTTTTCAGATTCGGAACTACAGTGCTTGCCTTTCCAACTTTAAATGACTTTCCAACCAGTTAATTACTGACTTTGTAGTTAACTTGAAGTGAGATACTTCCAGGAATTCCGAAAAAAAGTCCGACATTATTTAGTTTTTTTAAGCAATTTTCGGCAGGGTAATGCTAATGTCTACTTCTCAGTTTAGTTAAAATCAGAATAGTTTTAGTTCTTTCGTCTTCTTATATAATAATGTGACATTTGTCTGATTTTCCGATACTATTTTGATTTATTAAGTTAGTAAATAGTAAAAAAAATATTTTCCCAACATTTTAACAGTAATAGTGTAATTTGTAGTGAGAGTGGAACACATCAGCACTAAAACTTTATGCACTGTGCCCAACTATGTTATACACGTTTGTATTCTTTGACGTTCTTCTCACTTCCTATTTCTTACGGCTATTTACATAAATATTCATTAACCCGAACACATCACATCACATCATATTTATTCACGTTAATTACTTTTGACTTATCTGTAAATTACGTTTAATTTCCTGTTCAAGGTCGCTTGTATGCATAAGTATTGGTTTACATTTAATCTCTGCAATTTGTTGCATAATTATAGCGTTTACGCCCTGAGCGGCCATACCACATGCTCGGGCACGTTCCTTCTTGGTTTATCAAATTGAATAAACATTTTCTCATTATTTCCTTGATTAAAGTTCGTAGTCAGTCACAACAAAAAGAGCTGATTGGCGAAAAAAATTTAAATTATTGGATTATTGCAAAGTGGTCCCCGAACTTTTTAATACAAGGGAAATATTTCATTGAAAACTTTAGATGTCTCAAAATTGTACAAACACTGTGATGCGTGGCCTACATGTTTCGGGAACGCGGTGATCACTGGAACATTGACAAAGCAGCTGGATGATGCACAACACTCTAGTTTTGTAGTAGAATTGTGATTCACTGTTGGCTCGGAAGTGATAATGACTGGCAGTGACATATTTAAATAGATAAGTAGCGAAGCCAGATTGTGGGAAATTACCCTTTTCGAGAGATATTTCATTATAAATTTTATAAAAAACGGGAAAAGAGGTACGTTTTTTGTATTCCTTAGAAAAAATGAATTTTTTTGTAGCTAACCTATCTAAGTATATTATATCTATAAATAATCAGCACTCTTACTTAACAATACTGTAAAATAATTCGTTGCTTTTCATTCGTACTGTACTGCCGTCCATAGCAAAAATGTTAAAATTACTTTCGGGTATAACGTGATCACTGTCGTGTGCACCAGTTTCTTATGGGTATCTTATGGGACAGGGTATAGACGAGCTATCGAAGTGATATAACTTGCTGTCGATACTATCGACGATCGACTAATTATCGGTTTTTTACGTAAAGATGTTGATTATTTACGTTATTTAATGTTATGAAAAAGCTATCGATTTGTTATGGAACTTATCGATTTATTATCGAAAAGTTATCGATTTATTATCGAAAAGTTATCGATTTGTTTTATAAGTGTTAGCAATTTTTATCGTAGTGTTTCTGCGCATTTTATTATCCAATGTATTATGACATAAAACGTATTCTCCCTACACTGTAAATAACAAAAAAATCTAATAAAATGTCTATATGTGCGTAGCTATAAAAAAAGCCTTTCCCCTTCCTGAAAACTTTAAATCAGCGATCGCCAGAAACTTGTTATGGAAACGTGACCACACCTACTTTGAAACAAAATTGATAATCCAAAAATAAACAAGTAAGAAGTCTAACTTCGGTGGAAACCGAACATTACATACCCAGCTGTACACTTGAAATACTGTTGTCGTTTGTTTTGTGTGCTTAATAGTGTTACAAGGCTGCACAATAATACATATACATATGGTTTCTATTCTGAACTAATTTTTCTTCGAGTTATGGCTCCCGAAACATAGAAAATTTCTTAGTATAAAAGGGGCGGTGCCACGCCCATTTAAAATTTTTTCTCAAATTTTTATAAACAGTCTCAATATCAGTCCACACGTCAAATTTCAGCATTCTAGGTGTATTATTTATAAATAATCAGGTTTTTGTGTTTTCCAAATGTTATATATATAAAAGGTGGGCGTGGTTATCATCCGATTTCGCTCATTTTCAATACCAATCTATTCTGGATCCAGATAAGCTCATGTACCAAATTTGGGGTAGATATCTCAATATTTACTCAAGTTATCGTGTTAACGGACAGACGGACGGACGGACATGGCTCAATCAAATTTTTTTCGATACTGATGATTTTGATATATGGAAGTCTATATCTATCTCAATTCCTTTATACCTGTACAACCCAACCGTTATCCAATCAAAGTTATAATACCCTGGGTACAAGTACAGCTGGGTATAAAAATATTGCTTCAAAAGTCATTTACACGAAATTATAGCATTTAGTTCCTAATAGCACAGCAGAATATATTCGGTCGTAGTCGAGAGGATAGAATGTGTGCGCGCCTGGATGTATGGTGTGCTTGCATATGCCGGCACACTTGCCTAAGCGTTTTACAAAAACATTGCGTGAAAGCGCTTGTGGTGGAGTGATGACCGCTGCTTAAAGTGTGTCGCTTACAATGTTTTCGCGTTAACCAATATTAAACTAACCTGTTTCAGCTAAAATATGATTTTAAAGCTGCTATGTATGTAATCACATATGTAATCACACACATTTCTCCCGACTCTCAGTTATCATCCACATAAATTAGTGCAATTCGGATCTTATCGGTATTTCAACGTTAGCTTTTTTGACAGAGTTTGCGGACGGTGGCCTTTTTGGGTAGGGCGCATCCATGCTACATACAGACACACACACGATCTCATCATCTCAATGGTATTAAAAATATTCATATTCGACACATATACTGGAAATAGACCGATCGCCACTAGCTTACGTATACAAACTTAAATCTCATTCCATTTTGAGTGCTGGAGCAATCTTTGTCGGTCATCAGAAATTATATTTCGTCGAAAAGAGACTTTCTATTCCAAATATAAAGTGCTAACTTACTTAAAAAAGAAGGCAATTTTAATCAAAACTGAGTAGTAGAGATCTTTTATATAAATTATGACCTGTGTTTCGCTCCTGTTAATTTCAGAGAAAGTATGTGAAATGTAACTACATACATACATACTTATGTACATGACTTAGTTCTTCGTAAGTGTTATAAGTAGATACACTTTCGAAATATTTTATTTTAGCGATATTTTTATTTCATACACAGTTTTGTGGTTAAAAAAAAGTAAAGTTTCTTACAAATACAACTGAAAGTTTTACGATGCAATTGCCGAGAAGTGACCGCCCTCTGAACACCTCTTTCGGAATTATTACAACTGTTTGGGGCTCCTTGTTACATGACATGACCTTCGCTTTGGTAGGCAAGCATACTGCCCCATACCAAGTATAGTATGTACTACAATAAAATTAAGGACCAAATTATGTAGGACGCCATGACTTCTCGCGTCACAGACACTCACATTCAAAGTCCGCACTATATAAAACCAAAAAATTTCATAAAAGCATTCAGGTTGATTGTGAGGAGGTAAACGAACATGCTAAGTTTTTTAAAAATTGTGTAAACAAACCGCTCTTTGACTTTGATGAAGACATTGAAATAATAGAGTTTATTCCACCTCCGGAACTTCATTTCTTACTAGGCGGTTTAAATAAACTGTATGAAAGAACGTTAAAAGAATCTGAAATAGAAAGCAATGAATGGGATAAGAATGCCATGTAGATCGTGAAGTTACGTTTGACGGTCTTCTTTTAACGGCAATTACTGCAAAAAATTGCTTAAAAATGTAGATATTTTGAGTATTTCAGAAAAACATGGTCGTAAATGTATGAAATATCTTCAGTGTTTTCAAGATTTGGTCTGGTAGTTAACTTTTGCTTTTCGCATAATCTAGACCCGCAATTCAAAGTGCATATTAATAAATTAAAACAAGTTATGAGGACTTGGAAATTAGTATTACACCTAAAGTTCATGCTGTAATTGAACACGTGCCTACTTTTGTTCAAAACATGGAAAAGGACTCGCATTTTGGAGAGAGCTTGTTTTTGAATCTGTGCATGCAGATTTTAAAAAGACGTGTGTCTAAGTACAGTGTTAAAATATCTCATCCAGAATACTCTAGTCATTTATGAGAGCAGTTTGCGAATACAATAGTTGCCGTTTGTGATTCAAATAAATTGGAGAAGCTGATTAACGAAATTTTGTGGTTTCAACAAAAATATGCATTATTTTGTAATTTTGTTTAAAATAAACTGTTTGCATTGTATGCAACGTTACATAAAATAAAATGTTTAAATTATTTTTTGCAAAGAAACATGATTATTATTGCGTTAGAATAGATTCTCCCTATCAATAACGCGTAGAAAGCTTTAATTGCAAAAATTAAAAAGTTCAAGTGACTCTACAAAAAAGCGCCGAATATACGATTTCGCAGTTGGCTTGTTTGACACAAGGCACCTCCCAGAGTAAGCCCACAGAGGTAAGTATTGTTTGTCAATAAACACGGTTTAATAAATTATTTTTTTTTAAATTATTTTATTTCACGTTTTTAGTCCTTGTTTAATGCCTATTATTTCTCATTATATTTAGTTCATTTAGTGACTTTTTATTATTAGGCTCTTTCCTGACAATTTGTTTCTAAGTCCTCATATATCAATCCCTTCCAAAAGACTTTATTCGACTCTGCGCCACGTATGCTTATCCCTCCTCGAACTCCGAAATATTTTGATGTCATTTCTACCGGAATGTATGTAATATTTGTTGCCAAATATGAGCCCAATCGGACATCATAGGTCGCCTTATATTCATGTATGTATTATGTGTTCCAAATATGACCAAATCGGACAAAATCGGACCACACATACCATTTTTTTGAATATCTCGATCCTTGCGCCACCTAGCGGCGCTTTTTTCACAGCCGATTTCTATTCATGTATGTATTATGTGTTCCAAATATGAGCCAAATCGGTCCACAAATACGATTTTTTTAAATATATCGATTCTTGCGCCACCTAGCGGCGATTTTTCAGAGGTCGCTTTCTGTTCTTGTATGTATTATGTGTTCCAAATATGAGTCTAATCGTACCACAAATAATATTTTTTTGAATATATCGATCCTTGCGCCACCTAGCGGCGATTTTTTTCATAGGTCGCCTTTCTATCATGTATGTATTATGTGTTCGAAATATGAGCCAAATCGGACCACAATACGATTTTTGAAATATTTCGTTCCATACGCCACCTATTGGAGTTTTTTTTCTTATTATTGTTTCAAGCTTGTAGCTTATCGGGAGTTACTTAAATTTCATTACAAAATTCGTGCCGGCCAACCAGCCAGCAGCCAATTAAGTCAAAGCTAAATAAACCTTTTAAAGCGACTCGTTGCATTATACATAATTTGCCCCTAAATCAGATATGATAAATACCCAAATGGGTTATTTTTGAAAAAAAAGGAGGCAAAGAGCATGGCCAAATTTGAAATGGGTACAATTAGACAAGCAGTAGCCAGCACTCATAAATTATATGAGAAAATGTCTGATGAACAAATATCATATGATCGAGGTGGAGAGCCTTAGTCAGATATTAATATTTGTAAATGAAAATTATAAACAAAACTTATTTCAAGAGCACACAAGCAGTTTCGCTTCAAGAAGGTAATGCATGAAATTCTGCGACAACTACTACTGAATATTTTTTGTATATATGATTAGTCCGGGAGCAGCTGCCTATTTTGTACACTCAGAAAAACTTGAATGAAATGGCACTTAAGACATTTTTCCTCTTCGCATGGCCAAAATTTCTTTAAAATGAGGAAAACTTCCTCAATTTGAAGAATTTTTCTTCATTTTGAAGAAATTTGGCATGCGAATGAGGAACAATTTCTTAAGTGCCATTTCATTCCCATTTTCTTCAATCGAAGAAATTTTTTGAGTTTATTTATTATCGTACCATTATTGAAACCTTATGTCTTTTTGAATGACAGACAGCCGCAGCACTGGTGATAAACTCGGTTAAACCCAAAATACCCAGACAGCTTACGCATTGTGAAATGAATCAACCAATGCAAAGTAAACATTTTTTATATTACGATGTCCTTTAAATTACATGTGGCTCCCAGACTATTTACAAAATAAGAATCGGATAGGATAGGTTAGGTGGTAGCTGCCCTGATAAGGATAGCTCACTTGGACAACACGAAGGTCCGTTGTGATACCACATACACCAAAAATAACGGTGACCTAGATCCAGCTACTTAGAGAATCGTTGGGTAGCAACGATAAAGCTCCGAATGATACCGATCTCAACTTTGGATATATCCTCGGGAGATCCAAGTGAGTCGCGACCGAAGTACTTTCGCCTAATTCTGGCAAAAGCTGGACAATCAAGCATAAAGTGATTTGGTGATTCCACCTCATCATCCTCCATACAGCTGCAGCAGGATGGAGTTTCCAGTATATTGAGACGTACCGCATGGATACCCATGGGACAGTGCCCTGTCAAAACCCCAATGACCATTGATAGGTGAGCCTTAGTGAACCCAATTATTTCAGCAGACCTCCTGCCATCCACTTTCGGCCAGAAAGATCTTGCTACCCTGCAAGACGTGGTATCCGCCCAACGTTTGCTGAGCTGATTCGAGGCCCAGCTATGGAGGAGCAATCCACAGGTGGCCAGCGGGATCCCAAGTCCCTACAGCCATCTTCATCCGGTTCAGTTGTACCGATGCGGGCTAAGAGATCCGCTTGACAGTTACCCGGGATATCACTATGGCCCGGGACCCAGATAATCTTAATTGTAAAATAATTCGATGCAATCGCAAGCGAGGTCAGGCACTCCCAGACCACCCTCGATCGCACTGTAGTTGAGCTCAAGGCCTTGATAGCCGATTGGCTATCAGAGTAGATGTTAAATTCCCTACCGTGGTAGCACTGGATAGCATTCCATCCACCGCATCCTTAATCGCAGCAATTTCCGCTTGGAATACACTGCAGTGATCAGCAACTTAAACTTGCGGCTTAAATTTAGCTCTTGACAAAGACCCCCCACCAACCTTTCCATCCAGCTTTGACCCATCCGTGAACAAGTTAACCGGTCCCATGCCC
This sequence comes from Eurosta solidaginis, assembly GCA_029619165.1. Lineage (NCBI taxonomy): Eukaryota > Metazoa > Arthropoda > Insecta > Diptera > Tephritidae > Eurosta > Eurosta solidaginis. The sequence goes on from JARSSU010034295.1 coordinate 44,509, forward strand.
CAGATAATTCCTCTTCCCCAATCCTCTCTCTCTGGAATAACTGGGGTGAAGGTTGTATAGGGAGCTGTTATCGCATACAGTAGTCCGTTCTGTCCGGGATGAAGTCGAAACTGGTAAGAGGCTAGAGTGTCCGCGGTCAGAAAGTCTATATCCTATCACGAAGCCTGACCACGACCTTTGCCGCGGCCGCCTTTCCCGCAATATCTACTGGGTATATGTTCAGCATGACGTTCAGTGCCAAGGTAGGCGTTGTTCTGAGAGCGCCACTGATACGATCAGCGCCGTCCGTTGCACTGACACTAACATTTTGGAGGTGCTCGCCGTGTCCATGCTTTCCACCAGACCAGCACCCCATATAGCAGAATCGGTTTGACCACCATCTCATAAAGCCAGTGTACTATTCTTGGCGAGAGTCCCCATCTCTTTCCGATAGCTCCTCTGCAGCAGTACAAGGCAATGGCGGCCTTCCTGCCCGATCTTCCACATTGGGTCTCCAGGACAGTTTCTTGTCCAAAACAATCCCCAAATATTTAACCCTATCAGAAAGTACCAACGGTACCCCTCCAATCGAGGGAGTTCTGAATCGGGCACCTTATATCTTCTTGTGAAAAGGACCAATTCCGTTTTTCCCGGGTTGACCGCCAACCCACATGATTCAGCCCACCTAGCCACAGTATCCAGGTAGCCCTGAGAACATCGCGCAGGGCGCCCAGAATTTGCCTCTGACTAGATAGCGAGGTCATCTGCATAGGCAACCACCCGACAACCATTGGCTTCCAGCTCCACAAGAAGCTCGTTGACTACCACAACCCAGAGGAGAGGAGATAGGACACCCCCCTGTGGCGTGCCCCTGCACACCTTCCTCTTAATTATGGCCCCTCCCCACTCCGCTGCGACAATTCTGCCGCATAGAAGTTTGCTAATAATTCAACCAGAGCCGCCTCGACTCCTAAACCCACCAGAGCTCTTTCGATTGACCCCGGTAAGACATTGTTAAAGCTCCCTCGATGTCTAGAAAGGCACCCAGAACATACTCTTTGTGTTCTAGGGACCCCTCTATTTGCTTTACAATCGAATGGAGAGCCGTTTCCGTCGATCTGCCCTTGCAGTACGCATGTTGTGAGCCGACAGTAACCCCCGAGGTATCCTTTCCCGTAGGTACAGGTCAATCAACCGCTCAAACGTCTTAAGAGAAACGACGAGAGACTGATTGGCCTGAAATCCTTAGGTGATACATGAGAGCTTCTGCGGTCTTCGAATGAAAATAACCCTAACCGTGTGCCAAGACTTCGGGATATAGTTAGCCTGAGGCAGTTAGTATATATGATGGCCAACCAGCGGCAGGAAATCCCCAAAGACCTTTGAAGCTGCGCAGGAATGATTCCATCCGGGCCCGGAGACTTATAGGGCTTGAACGACCCTATAGCCCAGTGATGCCGTATTGGAATGGCAGGCACTTTCTGCATGGCCAACGACCGCCGACCATGCAGGCAAGATCCCTGCGCAACTGGGACATCGGGAAAATGATTGTCCAGTAAAAGCCTTAGGGACTCCTCGCTACTCATCGACCAGTCCCCACCATCATCTCTCAGATACCCCAGAGGAGCGGGGTTCCTAGAGAGTATTTTTCTAAATCTCGCGGATTCATTGCAGCCTTCTACGTTTTCGCAGAAGCTTCGCCATGCATCTCGCTTGGCTATCCTTATTTCATATTTATAAATCCCTAGACTCACCTTATAGAGCTCCCAGTCCGAGGGTATTTACTCCTCCTGCTCTGTTGAAGAGCCGCCGACTGGACGCTCTTAGGTCGTCAAGAGAATCCGACCACCAGGGCGGCTTGCCCTTCCCCCTGTAAGTTTTCAATGGGCAGGACAGCTGAAAGGCGCTATTGCTTGCCGAGGTGAAGTTTTCCACCAGAACGTCTATTTCAGATTCGGACAGGCCCGAACTAATGATAGGCACCGCAGGCAGTAGCTCTCCCAGCTTCCTACAATACAAGTCCCAGTTAGTACTTTTAGGGTTCCTAAAAGATATTTTACCGGGACGTTCTTCGTTCACTGAGAACTGAATATATCGGTGATCAGAGAAGGAGTGCTCGTTGAGAACCCTCCATCCAGATATCCGACCTTCCAGTTCTCTACTAACCAGGGTGAGGTCCAGGACCTCCTCCCTTAACGCAGTAATAAAAGTCGGGTCATTCTCCCTATTACATATACAAAGTCCCTCATCTACAATAAAAGTAAATAAAGACTCACCTCTAGTGTTGGTATCCGAGCTTCCCCAAATGCTATGATGGGCATTTGCATCGGCACCGATGATCACGCCAACACCTCTCCGCCTTGCTTCAGCGGTGATTTCACCCAGTATCGCAGGTGGTGGTCCCACTACGTCCCCGTGGGGCATGTACGCTGAGACCACCCACATTTCATTACTTCCTCGCTCGAGGCAGACCGTGGTTACGTCAGCATTGCTGAAATTAGAGAGAATAAAAGCTTTAATCTCTTTTTTAACAAGCACACAGGATCTAGGCCTACTTGCCTCCCCATGCACCAAGGTGTTGAATTTTCCAGTCCTTAATCCAGAAATCTTACTGCCGTTACTACTCAGCCACGGCTCCTGGACAAGGACTATATCCACTCCGCCTTTTTCAAGGCAGAGCAACAAATTTGCGGAAGCCGCCTTAGAGTGCTGAAGATTGATTTGACGGATTTCCATCAAAAGCGCTCTTCTTCCGTACCCCATCCTTAAGAATCAAAAAGTTATAAATAATCCGAAGAACCAACACTCACAGTAACAGTTGATGCCTGAAAGCTTTTAAGAAGAGAGAAACACCACAAATTAAGCATCTTTGAGTTATGGATACACCGACTTGTGAATATATGAGTACAAACTAGAAGAGTTGGTACAATAACAAAAGCAACAACAGCAAAATATTCAATAGCGACCGCAGCAAATACAACCTAAAATGTCAAGAGTAATAAATCAGTCCGCATGCTGTCTCCTTCCTTTAACTAAACCGACAGTCTTTTAGTTGAATCTGAAAATTGTGTAGCAGAGGTAAAAAAAATGCGTTGAGGAAGATAGTATTTAGATGTTATAATGGTTTCTGATAAGCTCTCGTAAATCTGGTTCAGCATTTGACGATTTCCTTCAGTCTCACCCTTTCATACCTTAATATCTTGATCAAAAATATCACAACAGTAGGAAGGCTAAGTTCGGTTGTAAGCCGAACATTACATACTCAGCTGCTAAATTACAGCTTGCAAAACTTTTAAATTACCTTCTTTTAAAGGTGAGCGGGGCCACGCCCATTGTCCAAAATTTTACTAATTTTCTATTCTGCGTCATAAAGTCAACCCACCTACCAAGTTTCATTTGCTATCCGTCGTTGGTAATGAATTATCGCACTTTTCGGTTTTCGAAATTTTCGATATCGAATAAGTGGGCGTGGTTATAAGTCCGATTTCGTTAATTTTAAATAGCGATCTGAGATGAGTACCCAGGACTTAAATACCGAATTTCATTAAGATACCTCAAAATTTACTCAAGGGATCGTGTTTACGGGCAGACGGACGGACGGACGGACATGGCTAAATGATTTTTTTTTCGCCCAGATCATTTTGATATATAGAAATCTATATCTATCTCGATATATTTATTATTAGTTTTTAGTTACGGGGTACCGTTATGTGAACAAAATTGATATATGTACTCTGTGGGCTCTGCTCAACTAAGTATAAAAATTGTGCTCCCATACGAATACGACTAAAGGATGTCGCACAGGGGTCAAAGTTAAGAAGTATATATGGAGGCTCTAGAAATGTATGCTATGTCTTTAATACCCAAGATCGATAGTTTTGTAGTTGGAGATATCACAAATAAAAATCTTAGAAAAATCTTATCTTTGATCCTTGCCCCAATCTGCTATTACCGTTTGAAAGGGGAAGACTGACGTTTTTTTTTAATTATATATACACCCTGATGGATGTCAGTAAGAAGTGATACAAATTTCTGGTTCGGAACTTAGACATCAAATGGTAAAAAAGTAATAGTTCGTTAGTAGCCTGATTTAACATAAATTTTAGAAATATGCCACCAACAAAAAACTGCTACCAGCTTTTAGGAGCTTCGACCGTGAGTTTGCCTTTCTTCCCCAACACTTTCCCACCATCCGAAAAAGGAATTAGTACTAGAAGAAATATGTAGAATTTCGGTCCGGTTCGTAGCCAACGAAATAGTACCAAGAAAAGAACTAAATCTTAATGAAAAAGTGCCAATAAAGAACTAGTTCTAAAGTGGACATTTTTATCTAGGTCGGAAGTAGTGAAAAGGTATGTAGTGGGGACTTTTTCAAGTTTTAATTTGGTGTATGCCAGGAAGCCCCGCTAGACCATTGTATTCTTTTTTTGTATTAACGATCCTCCTAGTGTCTTAAGCTTTTCTAAGCCATTGATGTACACAGATGATGTTAAGCTGGCGGTGCTTATCCGTACGCAAGATAATAAATTACGCCTCTAGGCCGATTTTGTGTTTTGAATGGGAAGTCTAGTTTAACATTTAGATGCCCTACGAAGCTGTTACTCACATTTGCGTACCTTCAGGACCAGTCGTAGGTGGTTCTGAGATAGTCGCTATCTTTGATTGGTTGATTTAAACTTATGTATCTAAGACTTAAGCGCAATAGGTAGAAGCTATAAAAATCAAAACAAAGTTCAGAACTTTGCTGTCGCATGGAAAAAACGTAGCGTGTGAGCAAATAATAGTTTCAAGTTCAGAGCACCATAAACCTTAGAAAGGCAAGACGGTCTGATTGACGGCATAGATTGCATTGCAACACCGAACCGCTCGGACCGCTGCTTGTGTGTTACGCGCCTCCCATATAATCGCCGAGCTTAAAAGAACAAACAGTGGAGAGAGCTTAGCCTGTAAACATAACGCGTGGCAGAACTTTAACGCCACCAGAACAGAACCTTCACCAGGGCTCTGAGCTCATAGCACAATTGTGCTTTCATCACGTATCGCGTAGTGCAATCACGTCTATTGTTTGGCAAACCATGATCTGCACAGTAAGGCATGAACTCCCCATAAAGGAGTTAAACGAATAATGAATAGTTCTGTTAAGTACTCAGAAACTTGGGATTCCTAACAAGCATTTCACTGAGCAGGCCCCCGCCTCCCAGGAGTCATCGGTATGCACTATGAGGAAACCAGCACCAAGACTCAGCCATTTGAAGCAGATGAGCATAAACAGCCCACACCCTAATCCACGTTGAGTAGGCAATATTTTAAGCCAATAAATAACGGAACTCGCAATTGTGGAATGCATACTTCTCTGGCACAACTTAGATTATGATATTAAATACGCTGAGCTCTTATTTATCAGAATCCAACCCTGACATTCGCAATGTAATGCCCTGCATGTAATGTGTCCCCCATGACACAAGCCATCTTTTCAATTAATTGTCAGTGTGGAACCAATGACGTTTAACACCATTGCCGCGTTGGTCCAACCCTGTCGAAACTGCAAGTTTACATGCACTTCCCTTAGAGGATATCGATGGAATTTTGTGAGTGATCGCCCCTTTTGGATGGGGCGAAGCACTACTACAGGAAGATATTGAAGCGAGTTTTGCAGTAATTGATTTTTTTATTGTAATAATGCGCTTGAATGGTTTTGGGACAGAATTAAAATAAATTCGATTTGAAATAACAGAAGCTATGATAATCACACGGCGTATATAAGAGTTTGGAGCAAATGAAAATAGGTCGCATGCATTATCATTTACAACTTTCTTGCTGCTGTCTTGTCGGTCGTAAGTCACCTTGGCGTTCCTTTTAAAGGTAAATGTAAATGTAAAAGCCAACAGAAAACATTTAGTTTTAAGCAAAGAAAAATTTATTTATATACGTACCACAGATTACTCTCCTCCACCTACACGCAATCCTCAGGTCTGTGTTTTTTTTAATTTATAGCAAGCAAAGTGAGCGTATCGAAAGTCTTAAATGGTGTGCGGAATAGTGGCGGTGTGGCACAAGCCACAGCGAAATGCGGTCAAGCAATGAAATTCTATACGGCAGCTTATTTTGACTCGACGGCTATACTAACTGTCGGACTGATTGTCTTGTTTGCATGGACCTATCTTCAAAAGATAACCCACAGATAAGCGACACAACCACCGCCAAGGTGTGAAGCTGCGTCAGTGCCAGCGGCTGAGGCTGTAGCCGTTTCGGTTCGTTGGTAGGGGTCGCGCATCACTGTTTGGCGTGAAATTATTATTAACTGCCTGCCGCTTTAATTTCAAACAAAGAAAAGACAACATTAAATAAAAAGCGGAACAGAAGAATAAAAGATATATATTTTTGGAATATATGGGTGCGTGTGTGAAGGTTCGTATGTATCTAGCTGGTAGGTAGGCAAACTTGTTTTGTCTTTTGTAACTTTTGTTTGCCCCAAGCAAATTTGAATAATTTTCCTTCTTTGATTGTTTTGCGTCGCTTTTGCTGCGTGCTGTGCATCTCAATTTGTTGTTGTAAGACTTTGTTTGGCATTGTATGCGTGTCTGCTGGTGCTCCCGATGCGTACCATCTATTTTTCTTAGCCTATCTGTTTCTGCATATTTACAAGAGTATGGATATTTTTCTGAGTGAGACTGACTACTGCACGTCTTTTCTCCATTTTTCCAACTCAACGAAATATGCCCACATTGCCTTATGATTTTGGTGAGTGAGTCAAATGACATCTTTTATGAACGTGCCTAGATTATAACAATCTGCTTTAATATTTCTAAGCAGATTTTTATGAATTTGAATCTATAGTACTTTGCATGTGATTAATGGAGTTTTTTCCAGAGGCTTCAAAGATTTTTGCTTATATTGAGAGTCCTTATTTTGGTGTTATAAAAATTTCATAAAATTGAGGTGCGTCTTAGCCTCCGTTTCATACTGTTCGGCTTACTTTTCCTACCAGATTACGTCAAAAGCTCAGTTTTCGTCAAAAAGCTCACATTGTTATCAAAGCTCTTTTTCCAATGAATTTGAACAAAAACTCGAAACCGGAACCGGAGAACAAACCCGAAACGAAAGAAATCAAATTGAAGCCGAAGGGAATATAAAAGAAATCGGGACCGAGAGATAGGAAAGGAAACAGACCAGAAAATAAAATGACTGAAATGAAAAATATAATCGGTGCCAGGAGACTGAGAAAATCCGGACCAGAAAATGATCCATGGAATGAACCGACGGTATCAAAAGAAAACCGAACTCGGAAAATAAAAGAAGCGTGTACCGGAACAGAACGAAACATTTGGGACTTTCAAGCTAAGAAACCGAATATCGTAATCGGAAAACACAAAAAGAAATGGAACCAAAGAAACCTGAACAGTTGGGGAACAAACCAGAAAACAAAAGAAACGGGAAAGATAAAGGAGCTGCAAACAAAAGAAAACGAACAAAAGAAATCAAAGCAAACTGATGCGGAACTGGAATAATAGACATTAGGAAACGTGCACCAGAACTGGACGGAAACAAGAAACAACCGTAACCGAACTGGAGCCAGAAACACAGGAAATGGGAATGGAGCTGGAACTGGACTGAGAAAAAGAACCGGAACCAAACGACAAGAAAGCTTACCGAACCGAGAAATAAATAAAACAAAACTGGAAACATAAAACAACAACAAACCGGGAGCAGGAGAACTAGAAGTAACCAGAAAACAAGCAAAGGGACCGAAACCATAGCATAACAAAGCTAACCGGATCTAGAATATGTTAAACTGGCATCGGAAAGAACACAATAGAAACACCAGAACTCCGGATGCCAGAAACAATAGTACCCGGAACGGAACCTGAACCACAAATCAAAAGAGTAGTAACCGAATTTGGAAACAACAGAACCCACAACGCACTGAAACCAAAAATCGAAAGACAGGAACAGAAAACAAGAGGAAATGGATCTGGAACATATATATACCAGATCCAACTGGAGCTGGAACCAGGTAACAATCAGCATGGAAACGGCTCCATTATAAAAGCTTGTTTTTCTACTTAAAAATATCATCTTAGGAAAGGTTTTGTTGTATGTATTTAGGAAATCAAACGTCTGGCCATTTCGGAATGTCCCGGGTTGGCATCAAATGTCTCGCGCGATCATTCAGCTCCTTGCGGAGAGGACTGCCCCTGTATTCACTACTCCAGGGAGGCGTCGACCTAACCTGATCTCAGGACTGGCACTGCTGCGTAGGCCGAAAAAAAATTTAACTACTTAAAATGATCACACTTTTGTCTGTATGTCTTGTACAAAGCTAGTTTCCACACCGAAGGAGATGTCTCGTCTACTCCTACTACATCGATGATAGACACGACTTTCTTTAAATTATTTGGCCGCTTTGCTGGTCACGCACAAGGTGGCTTACGGATGCTATTAACGGCTTTTATACTCATGCTCTCGGGGCACAGTTTAAACGATTAACACCAACGCTTGGCGTATTTTTGATCGCGGCAAAACGTGCGCCTCTAGTTTTTCGGCTGTTTTAAGAGCATAACTCCCGATGTGCGAGACAGTAGTACCTGTCTACCACCAGTCACTACCACGCCTTCTGCCTCACACACACTGCCAGCACAGAGTTTATAGGATTAAGACTTCGACTCATACCTTCGTCGACGTCACTTTCCAGAAGCCTAGTATACACCGAAGACTTCTAACTGATTTTTTGTCCCGCTATGCTGTCCGAAGGTGGTGTGCTGTAGCGTGCTCCTCCTACCACACGAAGATCTGGGTTCACGAGCCGGGCCAGAATCAGATGCCGTTCGGAGTAGGCATAAAACAATTTGTAAGGAAATTAAAAGCACGACGCAAATTGACTAAAATCTCTCGAGGTTCTCGCGCCCTACCAGAGAACACCTTAAAACATCAGCAAGTCTGCCCGCCCTCGAAATAAGTAGCTGTCAAGTGGATATATTGCGTAACTTATAGATGAAAATATTATATCCTACATATAAATTTCAAAGACCGTGATCATTTTTTTTAACTGTGGACCAAATTTGTTAAATCAAACGATGTTAAGATCTGAAAGTCGAGACGATGGTTAGTGACAGATGTTAATGTTAGGCTCAGTCAAACTGCTAGTGTCAAGCCTTTTTATACATCAATTCATTGTAAATACCGCGTAGCTTTAGTTTTCAACCTAGTTCGACTGTCTACTAGTATAGGGTAGAGTAGACACCCCCGGCCATTTGTTCGACTGTCTTGGGAAGCTTTTGCTTCACCCATTTGAGTGTTCCTGCGAAGGACAAAAGCCTCACCTGGTAACTGTCTATGTGCAAAGTGATTTTCAAACTCCTTCTCATACGTGCGATATATCATCAACTTAGTCTGGGCTGAGACATGGCTTCAAGAGAAGTATTTAACCCCTTGAACCAATTAAGAGATTTTGCATCTTGATTTCGTGTATTCTTCATCAATCGGGGTATGATTTTTTACTTTAATCTGCACCGTTTTCGGCCACTTGTTTTTTTAAAAACTTGAGGACACTTTGAAACACTGTCGACTTGGGTCATTTATTTGAACTCATTGTCTTTACTATTTTTGAAAATATATGCAAAGTGGGCCTTTAATTTTATATAACGTTTCTTTAGTGCTATGGTTTAATAACTTGGTGATTTGGTGATACAAAGTCCGTGTTAAGCTGACATGCGAAACGACTGTGTTTTTAATAACTTTTGATGAGTGGAAAGAGTTAAATTTCGCGATGGATTCTTATAACTGGCAGTGATGGCATCCGTGACCGTTTCGACCATATTCGTACCAATTTTTCGAGACTGAACAAACGACTGTAAGAAAAGCGTGGACCAGGAAAGAGCAACGGAACGTAAAATCATGACGAGAAAGCAAAATAAATCTGAAGATTTCAGGGTCGATTAAAAAAAAATTGGTATCTGAGAAT
>JARSSU010034296.1:0-37216 GCA_029619165.1 Eurosta solidaginis
CGCTGAGTAGGAAAATTCCATTAGCTCATATGGGGAAGTCAATACGCTTTTCCCTTTCCTGCGTAATGCTAATAACATCTCAGGTGGTTGAATGATTACGGGAATACTTTCGGATAATTTAAAGTTTGTTTTCAATATAATTAAGCTATATTGGGATCATTGCAGATTGTATTAGGTTTATATCTAGATTTTTTCGGAACAGTTTCGTATTGGATTTATGGTTGTTTCGTGCCAGTTTTGGTATGGTTTTTAGGGGCTTTCTCCGTATCAATCTGAAATAATTTCCGGATAGTTGCAAAGCTATTTGCCCAGTTTTGGATTATTTTAAGGATTATATCGGTGACTTTCCGGAGCATTTAAGGGCTTTGTCGGCATTGTTCCGGAATTGTGTTCGGAATGGTTTTTGGGTTGTACCACAATCATGAAAACATGTCGAAACCATTAAGGGGCTATGTCCACCGAATTCCGAAACGTTTTCTGGCTTAGTTCGTGATGGTTTAGGCGTCCCGCAATCATGAAATAATTTCGAAAGTATTTCCAGATAAGTAGCTTCGGAGCTATCTCCTCAGCATTCCGTTTGGTTTTCTTGCCCATTTGGGGTTGTTTTGATGATTATGTTTTCAGACTGATACGGGGTAGAGTTCGGGATCATTTTGTGGTTTTGAGGAGCATTAACGTCTTTCCCGGGTTATTCCGCAATCATTTCGGGACTATTTGCCATAGTTTCGAGATTGTTTTTGGATAACTTAAATTGGTTTTTGATAATTTCGGAAGTGTTTTCAGGCCATTTGGTGACTATTTAGAAATTTTGTCGGATTTATTACAGGGCTTTTCCCGTAATTATTTTGGACCTGGTTGGGAAGTATTTGGAAACTTTCTCCGTCTCATTCTGAAATGGCTTCGAGAAAATTTGCCGATAATTTCGAGATTATTTAAGAGATCATATCGATACTGTTTCTAGATCGATTCGGTGTAGTGTTCGAGATCAATTGGTGACTTTCGGGAGCGATTATGGAATTGATTTTAAGACTATTTAGAAATATTTTCGGTTTTATTTTGGACCAACTCGTGATACTTTGGGGACGACTTGGAGACGATTTTTGGCAGTATTTGGCAGCACTTTCTAATGGACATTTTGGAATATTTTTGGTACCATTTTAAGATAATTTTGGGACTTTCTCTAAGCATTTTGGATAGATTTGTGGCATGTCGGGATTGCTTAAATTATCATAATAGACTGTTTCAAGACCGATTCTGAGTAATGTTCGGGAAAATTTTTGTTTAATATTTATTTATTTATTTCAGTCTAAGGCATTTAAAGCCCTTACAGACTGGATAACAATTTTTGAATAAAATTAGATAATCACTTAATAGTAGAGTATATAAGTTGAGTTTAGACACAATAAAACTTACAGGGTACAAAGAGATTGACCAGAACATTAATCAGTTTGAGAAGATATCAGTAATTATAGCTTTAAAAGTAAACTTAGGAAAAGGAAAATCAATAGCTGAAAAATCAGAGATGAGATTAAAGTCCATCATAGCTCTAAGCAAAGGTGGGTTTGAGGCATAGAGGGTTCGGACACAATCCGTATAGAAAATAGGTACATTACGAAGAGGCTTAATAGGGATATGGAATCGGAGACTCTCAAGGAGACAAGGTGCATCAACTGCACCATTAATGATGTCATAAATAAACGTGAACGATAGGACAGTTCTTCTGTATTCCAAGGACTCTAGATTGATAAGTGAACACCTGGCTTTATATGAACCGAACAGACGTTTTTTGCACACGTTCAAGCCTAGCAATATGGCGTTCACGATATGGCCTCCAAATAAAGCAGGCATACTCCAACGTCGAACGAACTATTACAGTAAACAATAACTTAAGGGTGTAGGGATCCGTGAAGTCTGTGCAACAACGCCTAATAAAAGCCAAAACTGAATACGCTTTAGCAATAGTGGAATTCATATGGGTCGTACAAGAAAATTTCGAATCCAACACAATACCTAAGTCCTTTATCTCATTAAGAGTTGAGAGGCGGGTACCATCAAGAGAGGTGGAAGTGGGAATGTGGCCATGTGATTTGGAAAAGTTTCTATGAAAGCATTTGCTAACATTTAGTTGCAGGTTATTGGCACTGCACCAGACAGCAACGTTATCTAAATAATTTTGTGGCTTCTGTGAGCTTCTCAGGATTATTTCTTTATTGTTTTCCGGATGATTCCTGTGTTATTCCGCGACCATTTCTGGATTATCTCCCCATAAGTTCAATACTGTTTTTGGATCATTAGAAACTATTTTGGGATGGTTTCAGAGAGGAGATTGGAAACTTTCTTATGAACGTTCCAAAATCACTTCGGCACTATTTAGGAACTGCTTCATTAATCATAACAGAACGGTTTCGGAACCGATTCGGGGTAGTATTCGGGATCACTTTATAACTTGGGCGAGCATTAGCGGACTTTCTAGCGTATTTCGGAATGACTTTTGGGAACACTCCGGGGATGTTCCGAAATCATTTTTAAACCTTGCATGATTGGCGTGTAACCGTTTAAACGGTTATGGCCGTACAACAAGGTGCGCCAGTCGCTTCTTCGCTCTGCCAACATGGCTAAGCCAGCGTAGCAGCTGCGTTTCTGCTGGACTATGTTGATGTCTCACTCTCAGAGCCGCTTCATCTGATTTTGTCATGCTCCATGCTTCTACACCATATAGCAGGACGGGTACGATAAGTGTCTTGTAGAGCATGAATTTCGTTTTCCGAGAGAGGACTTTACTTTTCAATTGCCTATCTAGTCCAAAGTAGCATTTATGGCAAGAGTGATTATTCGCTGTATTTCAAAGGTGATGTTGTTGTTAGTGTTGATGCTGGTTCCCAAATAAACGAAGTCTTTTAATATTTCGAAATTATGGCTGCCAACAGTGGCGTGGTTGCCAAGGCGCATATATGATGACTGTTTGCTCGATGACAGCAGGTACTTCGCTTTGTCCTCATTCACCAGCAAATCCATCTTTACCGCGGCGAGAGTGTTCAAGCCGATGATGTCAATGTCATCAGTATATGCCAGCAACTGCACCACTGTCCTTTTATTTCGGAACTTTCACCTCATAATTTTTGGACTACTTTTGAATTGTTTCGATTGTTTTTGGAGCATTTTGAGATTGTTTCATTTCATCTCGCGGATACAGTCCAGCTAGACTTACACTTTTTGGAATCATACCAGTTTTGTAGTATGGGACATTACGTAATTTAGGCTGTGTGCGAGTTGACCTAAATTTCTACCTAAATAGAGAAAAAACCTAAATCACTGGAAACTGTCGGTAAGGCAGTGCAAAATAAAAATTTAGAATTTTTATGAGCATACTTTTCAACCTAAATTTAAATGTCAAATTTCAAAAACAAAAATATTGATTTTTCAATATTGTATATGCAAATAAATGGCTCTTGTCCATTCAATTTAAGTAAATCATAGATCATAGAGCGATGATCCCTGCTGCGATTAATGTCCGATCGATTGTATGTGATGGTGAGTTCAATTTTGTTCAAGCTGATGTTGGCGACACAAGAATTGGATCCTTCTCAAATATGGACCGCAATCTGAACATATTTGGCAGCCAAGTGCACTAATTGGCCTAAAGAAGTTATTGGAGGCGTACCAACATCACAGTATTGAATTCGAGATTGTGGAAAAGGTTATTGTGCACGTGCTCCACTATGTCCGAAAAAAAAGCCTGGGGATAGGTACTTACCGCGGACCCTAATTGACCTCTGTTCTTTTTAAACGTGAAAACGCATCAAAAATACCAGATTTCCGGTATTGTTATTATTTTCATAGCAGAAATAAACAATTTAGGTTTTCAAATCAACTCGCACAGTTTTGACAGGTTTTTCCTAAATTATTGCAGTGCTGGAAAGTTTCAGTGGAATAATAGTTTAGGTACCTAAAATTTAGGCGAACTCGCACCCAGGCTTAATAATAAAATTTTACTTTTTTTATGGAAAGAGATTGTTTTGTTTAATTACGTTTATACAGACTGAGCCGAGATTCATAAGTTTTACTTGATACATGCGTAACCGTTCTAGGTTATTTCAGTTTTTAACTTGTTACGAATTGAAAGAATTTACGTACATATTTTTATCTGCAGAATCAGTAACCGTAACCTTCACTGGCATCATACCCTGAAAAAATAGCGAGTACTCCACTATCCTTTACTTATTCTTCTTAATCTCAGCTTTCGTTGCGTTGATTTACCTCCTGAGATTTTCCCCTAATATTTCATTGCGCCCATATCAACTCAACCAATACCCCCACTGACTAAATATCCCCATAACAAAATCTTACGCCAGAACTTACACTTGAAAGTTCTATTTATATTGTCAACTCATATCAACTAAAATTATTTATTTATGTACATATATTCAATGAATCGAGTATCATCGAGGTTCTCTCCGGTGTGCCTCAGGGCAGCCATCTCGGTCCTATTCTGTTTTTGCTCTTTATAAACGATATTTTCACAACTATAAAATATTCTAAAAATTTAATGTATGCCGACGGCGAAAAACATTTTAAGTCATCGGCGTCGGTTGAAGAACGTTCTGTACTACAGGTGGATTTAAATTGTTAATTACTTGGTGTAATGCGAATTTTATGCCGCTCAATCTTCTTTATATATAAAAATCACGTGTCACATTGTTTGTCCGCGAGGGTCTCCTAAACTACTGAACCGATTTTGAATTTTTTTGCACCCCGTGTGTAGTTTGACCTAACTTGAAATATAGGATAGGTTATATCTCAGTTTATAGTCGCAATATTATTTTATTGCAAATTTTTGTATATGTTTATACGTATAATAAAATGTTACGTATACGCACCGGCACTCATATTTTCAGGTGGTGCGGATATACTTTCGTGTAATTGGTTGGTGTTTAATTAAACAACGTGTGTATCAATAAAAAATATTATAGCGAATGATATCAAGTATAGCACATCACCAGGCCCTACGAGAGGGGGGGGAGGGGCCCGAATTTGAGGTACTAAGAAATTTTTTTAATTCAGGAGAGTCTTTAGTTCTTCCATGTGCAATTTTTAAGCCAAATTTCAAAAGCAACGAATATCTGCATTTCGTTTTAATATTATAGTGAAGGGTGAAAAATAAAAATCTATATATATTAAAAGAAAGGCTAAAATGTGTGTCAGTTGGTCGCCGGTATTTGAAGAGATGCGTTGGTCGATTTTGTTCAAACTTTCACACAAGTTGCGTATACCTCACGCGGTGGTTATTACATAGGTTTCGTTGTGATCTACGTACAGGGTCTCGATATATAGGCCGAAACGTGGACCCGGGTATCCCTAGAATGTGTTTATAGAATATGGATAACAAATGAAAGCTCTTGATAAGTGCTTTAGTACAGAGTAATATATTATAACGCTGGGTGACTAGGGTCTCGAGATATAGGCCAAACGTGGGCCCGGATACCTCTAGAATATGTGGGTTATATGGATATCACATGAAAGCTGTTGCTGAGAGCTCTAATGTAATTTTCATTCTGATATTCGATTTAGTCGCATCAACCTGGCAAAACTGATATATATGCATGCGAAGCTGAAATAAAGACAAGAATTAATAATACCCACATACCTATTTACATACGTCCTATTCGATTTGCCTGAAATTTGGTATATAAATTTGCCTATATTAGTAATATTAGTATTTACGATCCTTTTTTCCGGGAAGTAGAGCAGAGACGGACTGGGACTGAGATTGGGACTAGGATTGGAACTGAGACTCGGAGTGGGACTGAGACTGGAACAAAATACATACCTCCCTATGGGACAGGCAATAAGGGATGAAGAAGAATGGGAAGAACTTGAGAGAAGAGAAAAGAGAGAAGGAGACTGAGAAAGACATAGAATGAGACGAAGATGGAGATAGATGAAGCGAAAAACACGGAGGGGGTGTGAATAAAAGGATTAGGAAAAAGTGAAGAGTGCGGGAGGGCAGAATTAGGCGGAAAAAGCTTATTAAAATGTATTTAGGGCAGAACAACGTCTGCCGGGTCTGATAGTAGAATAATAATGTAAATGCATGTGTTTTTCACGTGGGAACGTACAGCCAGCTTCATACACAATTAATGGTCAAACTCTGAAAAGCGTTGATGTTTTTGTCGACTTGGGAGTTACAATGAATTGCAAACTTAGTTTCAACCCTCATATTAATGCCAAAGTCAATAAAGCGAGAGGAGTTTTAGCATTTGTGAAAATATGGGCAAAATAGTTTAGTAATCCTTACGTTACAAAAATCTTTTTACATCATTGGAGAGGCCGATATTAGAATATGGATCGATAATTTGGAATCCGCGTTATCAAGTTCATGTGGATAGACTAGAATCAATCCAAAAACAGTTTTTACTTTTCGCTTTGAGAAATCTTCAATGGGACTCTCCGTATAATCTTCCTGCTTACACTAATCGGTTAAAACTAATAAATCTTCCTACCCTTGCAAGTCGTAGAGAAATGTTAGGTGTACTATATATGGCTAAACTTTCAAATGGATCGATTTCAAGCCCATTTCTTTTGAACGAAGTAAACTTGAATGTTTCATGCCGAGCTTCAAAGCATTATAAATTTATAATTCTTAAACAATGCAGAAGCAATTCCCAACTAAGCGAACCTTTTCCATGTTTGTGTGAAGATTATAACTCTCACTCGAGAATAATTGATGTTTCGAACTCGCTCCTTGCCATAAAAAAAATGTTCTATCTTCTCTTAATAATTAAAAAAAATATATTTATACTTTTAATATATTGTATTTGTGAATCTATATTTCTCAGCTGATGAGTTTTTCTGTAGCGGAGCGGTTTTAGTTCTCGGCGCTTAAGAAGCCACTGCCTCTCAAAGACTCAGTAAATTTTAAATAAAACATAAATAAGAATTAGGATACAAAAAAACAACAATTATGTATGAATTAAAAAAAAACAGGGTTAGCCTGGTTTCATCGGACCCCTTGATGGCTGTGCGCTGCCACAACGTCCGAGTTAAAAAAAAATGAAACTCTCCTAGGGTTATAACGAAAACTTACCTCGAAATTCCACACGTGCGATTAAATTTGACTTTGCTTTTGGCAATTGGAATTGCACTATTTTTACAGTTAGCGACATTTTGAATCTTTGGTGTTATTTGATGAGCGCGTTGGTAATTAATACTTGTTTCGATTTTACAGATAAACGTTATTTATGTATATATATTTTTTTAAATTTTATATACAATTCTATAATTCTGTTTTTGATTTAATACCTTGTAATTTATTGCTTTTCGTAAATTTTGCTTTTATGCTTTATCGACTTTCTTCACTGTCTTGCTGCACTCCCATCGCCGAATTCAAAGTAAATTTTTATGAAATAATCTAAAATGGGAAAATAAGGAAATTTTGTAAGTTATTTTTTTAAATGCAAACATATTTATATGGAAAAGTAGATTAGAAGAATTATAAAAAAAACATAGCATAAATTTATTCTCAGCATTGTTTGCTGGAGCCAAATCGTAACATCCGTGATCGTACAACTCGTCATGTAAAAATATGATTTTCGGATTATGACATACATGAACGTACTATCTCGATTGTAATTTTGGATCGCAACATAAGTGGCTAGTGACTGAACGTACACATTACGTTCCATTTTCATTCGAACTTAAACTGGCGATCGTATACACACAAATTTCATTGAACATGTAGGTAAATTGTTAAAATAAATGCTTAAATAAAATATAATAACAAATTTCAAACTCTTATTATTAACAAAGGTCGAATTCAAACAAGCTTAATCCAAGCCAAAAGGAAATATTGCTGAAGTTCATGACGAGACACCCTGCTTTGGTATCGGGCTTGCTTCAAATTTAACTTCGCCAGAAAGTAACTAAAACCTTCTTAAGTTAAGCGAAATCTCTTCAAGAAACTGCAATAATTTTTTGTTACAAAGAAATAATACATAAATGATATGCTTATGCATATTTCGTTTGGACTTATTGAACAAAGCGTAAGCATATTGTAACGAATTTACTGAAATTCCTCGTATTTGAAACCTTCTGCTTACGTTCATATCGCTAAACTGTTGAATAAATAACTCTAATATTCAATAATGCAAAATGGCCTTTATTAAAGTACTTCACAATTACACTGATACTTCACAAACATTAGCTTGCTTAAATCAAACTGATTGTCGCGCCTCTACTGTTGCTGCCTTTTATACTCTGTGATTTCATCGTTGCATTTTCTAGGCGCTTCCAGAATTTACTTAGTTACTGCTATAAAATTATAACTACAGATGCACGTGTATAGCTTCTCATATGCGCGTTTATTTGTGAGCGACACTTCCACAAATATAATTGCATACTTTTGGGAGCATCTCAGATAAGATATCTGCATGTGTTTGTGCGTCTCTTCTCCGCTGTGTGTACGTACATATGTGTAGATAATGATTGATCTATTGATGTGCATACAAATCACTGCTTAGTATCGGCTTAGAGATGATAGTATCCCTTAGTGGTGCTAATATTCGTTACAATATCATTTACGTATTATCTCTTTGTAACAAAAAATTATTGCAGTTTCTTGAGAGACTTCGCTGAACTAAATCAGCTTTTAGTTACCTTCTGGAAATTTGAAGCCAGTCGATGCCATGAATTCCGCCATTATTTCCTTTTGGCTTGGATTAAGCCAAGTTGAAATTTGTTATTATATTTTATTTGTTCATCTATTGTAACAATATACTCAAATATTCAATGAAATCACCAGTTTGGACCAACTCATGTTTCTACACGAACATATTATAAGCCTATCAATGATCGTTTTTAACGATTGTAATAACTACACGATGTTTATTCATGTGGGTACTCCATGGATTACTCTGATGTAATGCTGAGCTGGAGTATATGGTCCAGTCCTACTCGCAATGTTAATTGGACCACATTTTTTGTATGAATTGTGGTTAACTCCATACATGCATGTATGGAGTACTCGCGATTTTTGCAGGGAAGTAGTAGTAAGTTGACGTATGTCATAATCCGAAAATCATATTTTTACGTGATGAGTTATACGATAACAGATGTTACGATTTGGCCGCTGATTTGAAAATTACTACAACAAGTAAGGAAGGCTAAGTTCGGGTGTAACCGAACATTACATACTCAGTTGAGAGCTGTGGAGACAAAGTAAGGGAAATCACCATGTTGTAAAAGGAACCTAGGGTAACCCTGGAATGTATTTGTATGACATGTGTATCAAATGGAAGGTATTAAAGAGTATTTTAAGAGGAAGTGGGCCATAGATCTATAGATGGACGCCATTTAGGGATATCGCCATAAAGGTGGACCAGGCCTGACTCGAGAATTTGTTTGTACGATATGGGTATCAAGTGAAATGTGTTAATGATAATTTTAAAAGGGAGTGGGCCTTTGTTCTATGAGTGGACGCCTTTTCGGGATATCGCCATAAACGTGGACCAGGGGTGAATCTAGAATTTGTTTATACGATATGGGTATCAAATGAAAGGTGTTAATGAGTATTTTAAAAGGGAGTGGGCCTTAGTTCTATAGGTGGACGCCTTTCGAGATATCGACATAAAGGTGGACCAGGGGTGACTCTAGAATTTGTTTGTAACGATATGGGTATCAAATGAAAGGTGTTAATGAGTATTTTAAAAGGGAGTGGGCCTTAGTTGTATATGTGAAGGCGTGTTCGAGATATCTACCAAAATGTGGACCAGGGTGATCCAGAACATCATCTGTCGGGTACCGCTAATTTATTTATATATGTAACACCACGTACAGTATTCCTTCCAAGATTCCAAGGGCTTTTGTTTCGCCCTGCAAAACTTTTTCATTTTCTTCTACTTAATATGGTAGGTGTCACACCCATTTTACCAAGTTTTTTTCTAAAGTTATATTTTGCGTCAATATACCAATACAATTACCATGTTTCATTCCTTTTTTCGTATTTGGTATATAATTATGGCATTTTTTTCATTTTTTGTAATTTTCGATATCGAAAAAGTGGGTGTGGTCATAATCGGATTTCGTTCATTTTTTATACCAAGATAAAGTGAGTTCAGATAAGTACGTGAACTAAGTTCAGTAAAGATATGTCGATTTTTGCTCAAGTTATCATGTTAACGGCCATGCGGAAGGACAGACGGACGACTGTGTATAAAAACTGGGCGTGGCTTCAACCGATTTCGCCCATTGTCACAGAAAACAGTTAACGTCATAAAATCTATGCACCTACCAAATTTCAAAGGGATTGGGAAATTTTTGTTCGACTTATGGCATTAAAAGTATCATAGACAAACTAAATGAAAAAGGGCGGAGCCACGCCCATTTTGAAATTTTATTTATTTTTTGTATTTTGTTGCACCATATCATTACTAGAGTTGAATGTTGTCAAAATTTACTTATATACTGTAAAGATATTAAATTTTTTGTTAAAATTTTACTTAAAAAAAAATTTTTTTAAAAGTGGGCGTGGTCCTTCTCCGATTTTGCTAATTTTTATTAAGCGTACATATTGTAAATGGAGTAACGTTCCTGCCAAATTTCATCATGATATCTTCAAATTACAGCTTGCAAAATTTTGCACTTTTTCGGTTTTTCGAAATTTTCGATATCGAAAAAGTGGGCGTGGTTATAGTCCGATATCCTTCATTTTAAATAGCGATCTGAGATGAGTGCTCAGGAACCTACATACCAAATTTCATCAAGATACCTCAAAATTTACTCAAGTTATCGTGTTAACGGACGGACGGACATGGCTCAATCAAATTTTTTTTCGATCCTGATGATTTTGATATATGGAAGTCTATATCTATCTCGATTCCTTTATACCTGTACAACCAACCGTTATCCAATCAAACTTAATATACTCTTTGAGCTCTGCTCAACTGAGTATAATAATTGGAAAGTTAGCTCTGAAAATAATCTTGAACTGATTTCGCAAATAAATTTGAAGAGATGCTGAATCCCGATTCGACCACGAAGCAATCTACGAGGTAATCCTGAAATCTGTGGAAAATTTTCGAAAGAGTCCCCCGACATCCCAATATACCCACAGTTTTTCCGAAAAGATCCCAAAACTTCATGATTGATTAGCCTAAAAAATCGATACTTATTTCAAACTCAACCATGTACACAGTCACACAATGTTCTCCGGCAAGTGACTATCATTACTACTACAAAGAACACATAAAGAAAACTGAATGCTTTGTTGATGTTGCAGTGATTCGCCACAACCAAATGGTGCGATCACTCACAAACCTTCACCAACATTTTCCAACAAGAGTCCAGGGAAACTTGTAGTTTCAACAGGGTTTAACCAAAGAGACAGGGGTATTAGAGGCGCTGGTTTCACATTGTGTTCGAAATGATAGTTTGTGCGAGACATACGTTATGTACGTCGGCATTGATTATGGACAAGTAAGAGTTTATCTTATTACAGTATCCAGATCAAAGTTACACCGGCTCGAAGCGCATCTCCCTCAATTGGGAGTTTCGGGTATTTTTCATTCAGAACGGGGTTCCTCGGATATTTGTTCGTACAGTAGTTTTCCAACCCTTTTATGCTTTTTCGGTTCAAATGGCTGATTTTTTTGTATCGGGTTTCTTCTTAGTGCTTGCGAGAATGGCTTATGTCCATGGGAGGCGGAGCTTTTTAAATCAGATGTCTGCTGTGATGCCAAGGTTTCTGGGTTTCAATGGAAACTGTTTGTTCAGCAGTTAATTTCTCACTTTTATTATATCGCCTCGCTGTGTAAATGGTGTTTCTGGTGAGATACGAAGACATCCTTTGGCAGTTCCAAGAGCGGTGTTTCGACAAAACCTGCAGTTTAGTGTCCAGTATGTTTCTTTTAGGTTCGGCGACCATGTCGAAGAGGGTAGCATAAAAGCGTTTGGCCAATTGTTTTAAAGGTAGCTATGAGTTTTTTGTCTCTGTCCCACGCAGATTTTGGTCGAACGTTACATCCAAAATGTTTGAGTGTTGGCCAGTCATTAGCAGAATGCCATGGTCGATATTTGCGACGTCTATGTTGTAAATATGACCGCCAAAGATTTTGGTCGGTGATAGTGCCAACTTAGAGAGATGAAAAACTAGAAATACTTGGAAAGGTATTTGGTAATTTTATAGCAGAGCTCATCAATGGGTGGACCAGCACGTGTTGCCATTATCGTACTGTCATCGGCATATGATACAAGAATTTACCATTCTGGGAAGCTGCGATATTTAAAAGTTCAACAAGGTAAAGGGCCCACCCTGCAATACCTCTTGCTTAATTCTTCTCGATTGATTTTGAAAGATGTAAAGTTCTTGAACTGGACCGGCGCCTGGCGACCACACAGATATTTTGGTTTCAGTAGGTTTTATACAACGTGCGTCTGACTCGAAGTCATCTGCGAATGTGTTGACACTAAATAAATAGTGGAAACGAACGTTTCGTTTAAATTTGGTTTTGAATTATTATAAGAAGCCTTTGAATTTTATTCATATCAGGTTTAAATGTAAGCTTTTAAAGGGGGCATAGGAGTTATAAGGCATAGGAACTAAAGGGCTTACTTAACCATTAACCGCTTTTAAGGATGCGGTAGGTGCGATCCTATCAAATTAACGAATTGGGGCAAAGTGAGGTCGAGAGGCGTCGGAGATTATTTGACCTCAATCGAAGTGGGTTCCTGACAAATGTATTTGGTTAGCAAGGCATAGGGATATCCCTATATAAAAATGTATGCTTAACGTTTTTCGGCAACTCTACAAACAAAACTAAAAACCTCCTTTAATGACCTTCGATCCATCCAAAGTTGCAATATATAAGAAATTAAAATGTAGCTTATTACCTATATATGAAAGGGACTGAATGTATGAATTAATATTTTAGTTAAAATACAAAGTAAAGAAGGACTCCAGCCCGGAAACAAACATTGTTAATGTATGAAAATATAGATCTGTTTGCAAACCCATTTCGCTATTTTCACATAAAAAGCGCATTTGATCTTCAAATTGCAGGTGTGAGCTAAAAACATATAGATACGTTGTAGTAGAATGGTGTGAAGATGATAGCGTGCGTCAACTGCGCGAGTTTACGGTGGCTGGAGGAAGTGGTCCCAAACCTCCAAAGGCAAGGCACGAACGCACGGTTTGAGGTCATGAATAAGCGCTGATCGCCACGGTACCAAAAGTTAAAGTATGGATATCATACTTGATGAATTCGGAGGATACGCTGCGAATTCTGCAGAGTCAGAAACCGAATATACCGACATTAAATTTTTCATTGCCATATATTTTTCAATTTGTTCTAGTTATCAATTTGTTAGTGTAAATTTGTTTTTAATACGAAGTGCTCGTTCCCACCCAGCATTTTTTGAAATTACTAATCATATTAGAGTCTTTTTCGAGTCTCCAGCATGATCAAAATAAGCATATATGTGCTCATTTTCTGATCAGAAAAGACTCCCTCGTCGGGA
The DNA here is from genome assembly GCA_029619165.1 of Eurosta solidaginis. Classification (NCBI taxonomy): domain Eukaryota; kingdom Metazoa; phylum Arthropoda; class Insecta; order Diptera; family Tephritidae; genus Eurosta; species Eurosta solidaginis. The sequence goes on from JARSSU010034296.1 coordinate 13,510, forward strand.
GAAAATGGTACCCTACGCGCGACTACACTTGCTGAGCCTCTTTTAACCCATATTTCTAATGAGTATTTAGTCTTTTTCGAGTCATATTTACCATCATTTATGAGTCTTGTGGGAATAATTTTTAAGGTTTGTTTTAAAGCTTTTGCGATCAAAAGAAGACTCGAAATCGACTCCCTCTTATGAGTGAAATATGATTTATTGAAAAAGCAACAACAAATGTAAAGCGGACAAAAATTGTTTACTCAATCGTATTTTGATCCCCAATGTGATCAATTTGTGATCGCTTTATATTTTGTTGTTGCTTTTTCATTAAATCATATTTCACTCATAAGAGGGAGTCGATTTCGAGTCCTCTTTTGACCGCAGAATTGATTTAACAGCTTTTAGTCGTCAAAAGGAGTATAAAATGTCTCATTGTGGTGATATATACTTAACCAATCTTCCATATGCTATGTGGGTTCATGATATGAAAGTGGCTTTGATTTGCACTTACATATGAAAATCAAAAATATCCATATACATATGTATTAGGGCGGGTCGATTTAAAAATCGCTCATTGCTCTGCAAAAATCGTATTCTAGGGATCAAATAAGAACTTTGCCGAAGGAACCATACCTCTAAACATTCTGATGTCCTCCCTTTGGGTCAACTTTTGGGTAGGGGCAATTTCAATTCACCTGCTGTGTCTTGCGGTGCTTAAAAAATAGCCAATATAATGACTAAATATAAATAAATATAATGATATATATATGAGCAACGGTCAGGAATGCCTATGGATCACCGCATCACCTGTCGTAGCAGATATAGTCATGGAGGAACTACTATCCAAATTCATGATGGAAACTGCCAACAAACCGCGCTTATTAACTAAGTACGTTGACGACTTGTTCGCGATTGTTAGGACACAAGATGTCGACAGATGCTCAACGATCTTAACAACTTCAATAAATCAATTCAATTTACAATAGAAACGGAAAAAGATGGAGAGCTACCCTACTTAGACACTCTTATTATCAGAAAGAATAACAAATTGTTGATTGACTGTATAAAAAGCCCACGGCATCTGGAAGACTTATTAATTTTAATTCAAAACATGACAAAAAACAATTATAAACACCGCAAGCAATTTCATTAGAAGAGTTCTCTCGATAAGCGACACGATTTTTCACGGAAAGAATATTGACGAAATAAAAGTAACCTTGACAAAGAATGACTTCCCTATGACAACCATAAAGCAATTACTTCAAACATACTTTACCGAAAATAAGGAGAGAACCACATAGCCAAGGAGAGGGAAAAATATAGAAATCAGTAGTTCATGTTCCAGGAATAAAGGAAAGAATAAAATTTTCAAAGCTCTATGACAGAGATAAATATCAGATCAGCGTCAACTTATAAACACACGCTAAGAAAACTCTACAGCAATACAAAGGATAGAATTCCCAAACAAGAGAAGTCTGATGTAGTTTACAGGATTCCGTGTAATGGTGACGGGTCCCACTTATGCAAAAAGGTATATGTGGGGACAACAAAATGAAACTCAAGACAAGGATTTCCGCTCACAGGTCAAATGTGAAATTAAGAAGCAGTTTTTTCGGACAATAAGACGGCATTGTCATCACATTGCAAAGATACCGGACATTATCCCGATTTCGATAATGTATCCATTTTACACGAGGAGAAAATTACGGCAAAAGATATACTTTAGAAATGCTGCACATAACGAACACCCCTAATGACACGAAAATGAATTATAAAATAGACACTGATCAGCTGGCGCGCGTTTACCGCGACTTAGTTTTAAGACAACAACACTGTTCTAGTTAGAATTGCAGCTCAACACACAAATGCAGTGGGATGACAAATATATATGTACATATGTACATTTGTGTGTTAATGCAAATGATTATGTCTTTTTGTTCGTCATCCTATGTATTGTTGTTTTTGTAGATTTTTGTTTATACTTACGGTGTTTTAAATTGTTTATATTTTCATATTTATTTGACTTCTACGCTTTCTTTTTTCGTACATCTTGTTAGTCGGTAAAACATATTCAATTGTGTAAGTGGTATTATGTTTAGGGTTTGAAAATTGTTTACATGTTAACTAATTGTTGTTTTTGTCCACAGTTCCTGAGGATGATCTCAGAATGAGATCGAAATATCGACCAAATAAAATTGAAATATAAAATTTAAACTGTGTTTCAATTTTTTAAACTGCCTCGAGCTCATTAAAATTTAATAAATTATAATTTGAAGGCAATAAAAATATTTTAAGTGGCTTAAAAAAAACAACACAAGCAATTTTACGATCTGCAATTGTGTCACAGTGATACCTTCATTTTTTAAACGGTTGAATAAAAAACCCACACAACTATGTTTACGACATGAAAATGCATCACAGTGATGCCTTGGTTTTAAAGGACAACCCACAAACGCAAATTTCTAATAATTTTTTTAATTTCTTTTCTACTACTAAGTTAAATTAATTTTTTCATTTACATATGTTTCTGAATAAATAAATTTCTAAAGAGAAAAATAAACTCCAAAAAGAAAAAAACATAGGCACTTCAAAGTGGGATTTTTCAAAATTTGCCCCTACGACCCAAAGACATCAGAATTCGTTTTACAGGTATGATTCCTTCGGCAAAGTTTCTTACTTTGATCCCTAGAATATGATTTTCTAGACCAATGGGCGATTTTTTTGCCTCCCCACAAATCGACCCGGCCTAATATTTATGTACATATTTATATGTGAGGGCATACGGGAGTGATTTAAATTTTTTTATATTTGAAGTGTCAATTTGTATCTATCGGTTATATCTGCTAGGTGGGTGGTAGGATTTTACTATGTTCATATATTTTTCCTGTAATAAGCAGAATGAAGCAATAATCTATAATTCAACCATTCTGCAATGTCCTAGGTAGCGAAATTCACAATTTTTCTAAAAAAATAAAACTCTATGAAGTGCAAATTAGTTGTTTATCTCGGCTAACCTTTGAATGAGAAAAATTTAGGTGCGTATGAAATTACTCACTTATGTGAGGATACCTTTTACGGCAGTCAGGAGGAAAAATATTATGATCGCTGCCCCCTCCACAGCACCAAAGGATACAACGTAGGAACATTCCATCAAAAATATTAAAGCAATAATATTAAATTCTTGGGTTTTGTTAGTATAACAACAAGTTTCTGTTTTTAAAGTTTTAACAAGACAATGGGCCTATTTGATTAGAAAACAAAAAAAAATATTTGTTTTTTTTAGCTTTAGCATACATTTTTAAGTTTTTTGCATACAAATTTCTGAAAACTGGAAGAAAAAACATTTGCTTATTTATATTTATTCACTCGACACAATGGAAAACTCAATTAACTTCTCGTTTAGCAATGCTTTTGTTTGCTTTTCAGTTCAATAAATAAAGGAAATACTAATTAAAACCCCATGATCGCTAGATAATATTTACTTTTTAGGATTAGCGTGTGACGTACAGCTATGCTCACCTGGTTGCTATGGACTCCAGTAAATTTTAGGTAATCAACGGCCAATGGTCACACAAATCACTTTTTCGCAAATATTTCGCTTTATCAGACTTTCAAATGTTCGTCGTGCAATACAAAGTTGTAGGTCAATACATTCTCGAAAAGTTTTGTCTGAAACTCTGCTTTCCCGAGATTTTTCGTTACTGCGCACAGTTCAAAGTATTTATATAGTGAGTGACCGAAAATGGAAAATTTCCTCGCGGATAAATGAAAATTTGCACAAAAGCTTTGGACACATTTGAAATTTAAACAAAATTGGGCCTAGGAAACGCTCATATCAAATATAACTGGAAACTAAGCCTATCGATTTTATATGAAACATTTTACCCCATTCTATCCAAATTTTATATATGACCAAACTTGATGGCAGCTCTAAGACACCTTGCAGTCTTTGAAATCCCTCCCCATCCCATATCCCATCATTATCATAAATTGGCGTTCAGCCCCCTGAGCATTTTTGGCCGTTTCGTAACAGTCACGCCAGCTTTCCCTGTTTCGCGATAACTGGCGCCAATTGGGAGCACCAAGGAGGCCAAGCTTCCCTCACCTGCCTCTCCCAACTCAGTTGAGGGCTCCCCCTTCCTCTGCTTCCTATCAGCGGTGTCGACTGAAATACTTTATTGTCAATTCACATAACATGAGCTAGCCAGCGAAGCATTTGGGTTTTAATTCGCTGCACTATCGTCATACCTGCGTAAAGCTCATACAGCTCCTCATTATACCTCCTTTGATACACGTCTTCGGCATCACGGACAGGACCATAAATCTTCCGGAGAACTTTCGTCTCGAATATTTCAAGAGCCATCTCATCTTCCCTCAACACCGTCCATTACTCAGCAGGACAGGTATGATGAGCGACTTGTAGAGCGTGATTTTTGTTCGTCGAGAGAGGACTGTACTTTTCAATTGCTCACTCAGTCCAAAGTAGCACTTGTTGTCAAGAGTTATTCTTCGTTTGACTTTTAAGCTGACATTGTTCTTGTTGTTATTGTCTGATTTCCTAAATAAACGAAATCCTTCACAGTCTCGAATTTACATCCGCCAACAGTGAAGTGGCAGCCAAGGCGCGAATGCACTGATCTTGCACTAAGCAAGTACTTCGTCTTGTCTCTATTTACCGCAAGACCCACTTTTTTTAAATTATTTATCTAATGCCGAGAACACAGAACTCACAACGCGCTTGTTCAGGCCAATAATATCAATATCATCAAATTCAAACATTCCGGGGGCTTTTCACGCAGTAACATGAGACGTTTAGGAGAATGTAAAGTGGGATAGTCTGATAAAGCGAGAAATTTTGAGAAAAATTGATTTTTCAGACCTTTGACCATTCATTGCTTAAAAATTCTATTCGTCCCTAGCTGGTTCGGCATGGACCTATGACACACTCTAATGGTACTTACTCTGCACCAATATTTGTTTATTGAAACTTATTAAAATCTGCTGTTGTGTGATGTTTATTTGTAATTCCTTTATTTATTGAACTTTGAAGCAAACAAAACAAGTAAGGAAGGCTAAGTTCGGGTGTTACCTAACATTACATACTCAGCTGAGAGCTTAGCTGCGTTGATTTCATAGGGTTTTTTAGATAGTTTATAAGTGGTTTTTAATACCATAACACAAAAAAATAAATAAATAGAAAATAAATGTAAGGCGCGATAACCTCCGAAGAGATTTTAGGCCGAGCTTCTCTTCCAAATTGCGTCGTGCTATTCTTGATTTTCCCTACAAATTGGTCGGCCGGGACCTATATGAAATACACTCGGAGCGCTTGCCAAACACTGTTGAGGGGCGACTCCGCTTAGAAAAATTTTCTTATCATTGAAAAACTTTATTTCTAAATTTTGATGTTGCTTTGCCCGGGGTGTGATCCAGGGCTACCATCACACCACGGCGGCCGCCATATCTGGGAACTATCGACCAAATTGTGGACCAAGGGTGACGTTTTTTGGAACGATTTTCCTTTGTCAAATAAGGGAAAATCACCAGGTAGGAAAATGAGCTTAGGGTAACCCTTGAATATGTTTGTATGACATGGGTATCAAATTAAAGGTATTAAAAGTATTTTAAAAGGGAGTGAGCCTTCTATAGGTGGACGCCTTTTCGAGATATCGCCATAAACCACGGGTGAGTCTAGAATGTGTTTGTACTATATGGGTATCAAATTAATCGTATTAATGAGGGTTTTAAAAGGAGTGGCCTTTAGTAGTATATGTGAAGGCGTTTTCAAGATATCGACCAAAATGGGGACCAGGCTGACCCAGAACATCATCTTTCGGGTACCGCTAGTTTATTTATACATGTAATACAACGAACAGTATTCCTGCCATTATTCCAAGGGCTGTTGATTTCGCCCTGCAAAACTTTTTCATTTTCTTCTACTTAATATGGTAGGTGTCACACCCATTAAACAAAGTTTTTTCTAAAGTTATATTTTGCGTCAATAAACCAATCCAATTACCATGTTTCATCCCTTTTTTCGTATTTGGTATAGAATTATGGCATTTTTTTCATTCTTCGAAATTTTCGATATTGAAAAAGTGGGCGTGGTCATAGTCGGATTTCGGCCATTTTTAGTACCAAGATAAAGTAAGTTCAGATAAGTACGTGAACTAAGTTTAGTAAAGATATATCGATTTTTGCTCAAGTTATCGTGTTAATGGCCGAGCGGAAGGACAGACGGTCGACTGTGTATAAAAACTGGGCGTGGCTTCAACCGATTTCGCCCTTTTTCACAGAAAACAGTTATTGTCATAGAAGCTATGCCCCTACACAAGGATTGGTAAATTTTTGTTCGAATTATGGCATTAAAAATATTCTAGACAAATTAAATGAAAAAGGGCGGAGCCACGCCCATTTTGAAATTTTCTTTTATTTTTGTCTTTTGCTGCACCATATCATTACTGGAGTTGAATGTTGACATAATTTACTTTTATACTGTAAAGATATTAAATTTTTTGTCAAAATTTGTCTTAAAAAAAATTTTTTTAAATGGGTGTGGTCGTTCTCCGATTTTACTAATTTTTTATTAAGCATACATATAGTAATGGAGTAACGTTTCTGCCAAATTTCATCATGATATCTTCAACGACTGCCAAATTACAGCTTGCAAAATTTTAAATTACCTTCTTTTAAAAGAGGGCGGTGCCACTCCCACTGTCCAAAATTTTACTAATTTTCTATTTTGCGTCATAAGGTCAACCCATCTACCAAATTTCATCGCTTTATCCGTCTTTGGTAATGACTTCTCGCACTTTTTGGGTTTTTAGAAATTTTCGATATTGCCAAAGTGGGCGTGGTTATAGTCCGATTTCGTTCGTTTTAAATAGTAATCTAAGATGAGTGCCCAGGAACCTACATACCAATTTCATTAACATACCTCAAAATTTACTCAAGTTATCGTATTAACGGCCAGACGGGCGGACGGGCATGGCTACATTAATTTCTTTTTTCGCCCATATCTTTTTGATACATAGAAGTCTATATCTACTTATCTCGATTAGTTTATGCCGTTACGGGGTAGCATTACGCGAACAAAATTAATATACTCTGTGAGCTCTGCTCAGCTGAGTATAACAATTGCTAACAAAATATTAATCGTGGAAATACAAGTAAAGGTGTCTAAGTTCGGATGTAACCGAACATTATATACTCAGCGTGAGCTTCTCACTTTCTCTTACTTTTCTACATAACACGTGGCACCGCCCGCCATTTCCTCTTACAATAAAAATTGATAAGTGAATTATCATTGATTCAAAACCATTTTTTGCTAAGTCATAGCTAGGCTAGAATAAGTCTACGACCCTTTTAAACTTGTTTTATATCTAAGTTGCCGTGGTCTTTAACCGATCCCGTCCATTTTTACTAGAAATATTTTCTGCTATAGGGAAAATTTGTGTACCCAATTTTATTACGATCCGTTAATATTTCTTCGAATTATGGCTCCCGAAACATAGAAAATTGCTTAGTCATAAAAGGGGCGGTGGCAAGTCCATTTTTAAAATTTGAAGTTTTTCCTCTTTATTGTTATAAATCCACTTGGGAAATGAAATATCATTGATATACAGCTTTTTTTGCAAAGATATAGCTTATTTTATTCGTCCATGCCCCATTTAAAATCGTTTTTATAAAGTGGGCGTGGTCTTTAACCGATTTCGTATCTTCTTCTTCAAAGCATTCCTATAGTAAAGGTGACCTCTCTGCCGAATTTTGTTTTTAACGATTTTTGATTAATAATATTTGTAAAATTTATATCGTTGGCTCCTGCCATATTCACCGATACTGTCAAAAGTTTTTCAGGCTCACATAAATGTTGAGTACTGTAACTCAGCAAAGTCTATCAAAAAACGTTTGAAAATATGTGAATAAAGGAAATGATATTGCTGTTTTTAGAGTGAGGGTGAAAATAGAAATGATGAAATCACGCAATATCAAATGGAGCGATACATAAGCAGTAATGAAGCAGTTTGGCGTATCTTTTCGTTTGCTTTGCACGAAAGACATCCTGTTGTTGTCCATTTGGTAGTTCATATGGAGAATGGTCAACGAGTTTATTTCACTACTGAGAATATACAGCAGAGAGCGGCACAACCACCAGCAACTACTTTAACTGCTTTTTTTTCCAATTGTGTGAAATCGACACATTTGCCAGAAATTTTGATATATGTTGATATACCGCAATATTAAATCTGGATTGCATCATCGGAAAAATTTCAACGGCGTAAAAAAGGAATACCAGTTGATGGTCATCCAGGTATTTTCCAAACAGATGCCTTGGACAGGATGTATACGATACATCCCAACAATGCTGAATGTTTCTATTTGCGAATGTTGTTGGTAAACGTTCGAGGACCAAAATCATTTCAGGATTTAAGAACAGTTGACGGTCATTTTTGTCAGACATATCGCGAAGCATGTCAGCTCTTGCATTTGTTAGAAGATGACACTCATTGGGACGCAATACTTCATGATGCATCGATTTCATCTCATCCACAGCAAATACGAATGCTATTTTCGATTAGAATAACAACATGAGTGCCATCGAATCCAATTGAATTGTGGAATAAATATAAAGATTACATGACTGAAGATATTTTAATTCGGATGCGTCGTAGAGCAACGGATCCTGCTTTGCTAATTACATTGGAAATGTACAATGAAGCTTTGATAATAATTGAAGATATGTGCCTTGCGATTGCCTATAAAGCATTGGGGCTGTTAGCTTTGATTTCACCAAATCGTCCAATGCATGATCGAGAGTTGCAGCGTGAACAACAATTCGATTCTGACGATTTACGTACATTTGTTCGATCCAACATCACCAAATTGAACAATCAACAAAAGCATATATATGACAAATCATGCAAGCTGTTTCTGATAACACTGGTGAATTATATTTTTTGGACGCACCTGGCGGCACGGGAAAAACATTTATGATTTCATTGATTTTAGCAACTATTCGATCGCAACAGAAAATAGTTTTGGCACTCGCTTCTTATGGAATTGCTGCAACTTTATTGGATGGAGAACGAGCAGCTCATTCAGCTTTTAAATTGCCATTGAATATACAGGTGGTTAAAACTATAACCTGTAACGTATCCAAAAATTCAGCGATGGCAAAAGTTTTGCAACAAGCAGCGGTCATTCTATGGGATGAGTGTACAATGGCAAACCAAAAAATCATTGGAAGCATTAAATCTAACGATGCAAGATTTACGTGGAAACCGAAGGCTTTTTGGTGGTGATTTAATTTTATTGTCAGGTGACTTTCGAAAAACATTGCCTATTATTCCACGATCACCACCGGCAGATGAGATCAATGCATGTGATTGAAGTCTTCCCTTTTGTGGCGTTACGTGAAAAATTAACATTACACATAAACATGCGTGTTCAGTTGCACAATGATCAGTCTGTAGAGCAGTTCTCGAAGCAATTGTTAGAGATCGGAAATGGCAAATTCCAATCGACAAAACAAATGGTCTGATTACATTGCCAAACAATTTTTGTACAATTATCCAATCAAAGAAGAATTAATTGAACGAGTGTTTCCAAATATTGTCCAAAATTACATGAATCACGATTGGTTGAGAGAACGCACAATACTGGCACCAAAAAATGTACATGTCAATGAAATCAATCATCACATTCTGAAAAAATTGCCAGGTGTGGTGACAACATACAAGTCAGTGGATAGCGCAATGAATCAAGATGACGCAGTGAATTATCCAGTTGAATTTATGAATCATTGGAACCGTCTGGTATGCCACGGCATTGTTTAAATTTGAAGGTCTGCTCATCAGTTATTTTATTACAGAATTTAAATGCACCAAAATTGTGTAATGGAACAAGACTGAATGTAAAAAAGTTGATGACGAATTTATTGAAGCAACAATACTGGCCGGCAAAGCGAAAGGTGAAATTGTGCTTATACAGCGAATCCCACTGATACTAACAGACATGCCATTTGATTCAAGCGTTTGCAATTTCCAGTGCGCTTATCATTTGCTATGTCAGTCAACAAGGCGCAAGGACAAACCCTTCGAGTATGCGGATTAAATTTGGAGGAACCGTGCTTTTTGCACGGACAGCTATACGTTGCCTGTTCCAGAGTAGGCATTCCAAATTGTTTATTTATTAATATCCCAGATTGAAAAATGAAAAATGTAATGTATCCAAATGTTTTGGATTAAGAATTGAAATAAAGATTAAAAAATTCTATGATATTTTATTCTTTTTCCAATATTTCTATTGTTGTAGCGAAGCACACCGGGGTCCCGCTAGTATAGTAAACATATATTTTATTTTTCGCAATTTCTACCCCATTTTAACAGCCATAAGCTTCAAATTTCACCAAATGCTTACGTTTACGTTATATATTATTGAAATACGTGATTCGTATTCATAGTTTTTACACACAGACCACGAAAAACGTGAAACTTTGCATCCTCACACAAAGTACCTACCTATTTTTAAACGGTTTTATTTAGCTTGACTGGATAGGCAGGCCGCACCGGCTGCATGCACGGCCGTTGTGAACGAATTTTGTTATTGAAATTTAAGTAACTTCCCGATAAGCTACAAGCTTGAAACTTGGAATATAATTCAGAACACGATGACAATGCAATAATAAGAAAAAAATCGCCGCTGGATGGCGCAAATATTGAGATATTTAAAAAAAATCGTATTCTTGGTCCGATTTGGCTCATATTTGGAACACATAATACATACAAGAATAGAAAGCGACCTATGAAAAAACGCCGATAGGTGGCGCAAATGAAATATTCAAAAAAATCGTATTTGTGGTCCGATTTGGTCCATATTTGGAACACATAATACATACATGAATAGAAAGCGACCGATAAAAAATCGCTGCTAGGTGGCGCAGGTATCGAGATATTGCAAAAAAATCGTATTTGTATTCTGATTAGGCTCATATTACATACATGAATAGAAAGCGACATATGAAAACAAGTAAGGAAGGTTAAGTTCGGGTGTAACCGAACATTACATACTCAGTTGAGAGCTATGGTGACAACATAAGGGAAAATAAACATGTAGGAAAATGAACCGAGGGTAACCTTAGAATGTGTTTGTATGACATGTGTATCAAATGAAAGGCATTAAAGAGTATTTTATGAGGGAGTGGGCCATAGTTCTATAGGTGGACGCCATTTAGGGATATCGCCATAAAGGTGCATCAGGGTTGACTCTAGAATTTGTTTGTACGATATGGGTATCAAATGAAAGGTGTTAATGGGTATTTTAAAAGGGAGTGCTCCTTAGTTCCATAGGTGGACGCCGTTTCGAGATATCTCCATAAAGGTGGACCAGGGGTGACCCTAGAATTTGTTTGTACAATATGGGTATTAAAAGAAAGGTGTTAATGGGTATTTTAAAAGGGAGTGATCCTTAGTTCCATAGGTGGACGCCGTTTCGAGATATATCCATAAATGTGGACCAGGAGTGACCCTAGAATTTGTTTGTACGATTTGGGTATCAAATAAAAGGTGTTAATGGGTATTTTAAAAGGGAGTAATCCTTAGTTCCATAGGTGGACGCCGTTGCGAGATATCTCCATAAAGGTGGACCAGGGGTGACCCTAGAATTTGTTTGTACAATATTGGTATCAAAAGAAAGGTGTTAATGGGTACTTTAAAAGGGTGTGATCCATAGTTCCATAGGTGGACGCCGTTTCGAGATATCTCCATAAAGGTGGACCAGGGGTGACCCTAGAATTTGTTTGTACAATATGGGTATTAAAGAAAGGTGTTAATGGGTATTTTAAAAGGGAGTGATCCTTAGTTCCATAGGTGGACGCCGTTTCGAGATATATCCATAAATGTGGACCAGGAGTGACCCTAGAATTTGTTTGTACGATTTGGGTATCAAATAAAAGGTGTTAATGGGTATTTTAAAAGGGAGTAATCCTTAGTCCCATAGGTGGACGCCGTTGCGAGATATCTCCATAAAGGTGGACCAGGGGTGACCCTAGAATTTGTTTGTACATATTGGTATCAAAAGAAAGGTGTTAATGGGTATTTTAAAAGGGAGTGATCCTTAGTTCCATAGGTGGACGCCGTTTCGAGATATATCTATAAATGTGGACCAGGAGTGACCCTAGAATTTGTTTGTACGATTTGGGTATCAAATAAAAGGTGTTAATGGGTATTTTAAAAGGGTGTGATCCTTAGTTCCATAGGTGGACGCCGTTTCGAGATATCGTTATAAAGGTGGACCAGGGATGGCCCTAGAATTTGTTTCTACGATATGGGTATCAAATTAAAGGTATTAATGGGGGTTTTACAAGGGAGTGGGCCTTAGTTCTATGGGTGGACGCCTTTTCGAGATATCGCCATAAAGGTGGACCAGGGGTGACTCTAGAATTCGTTTGTACAGTATGGGTATCAAACGAAAGGTGTTAATGAGTATTTTAAAAGGGAGTGGGCCTTAGTTCTATAGGTGGACGCCGTTTCGAAATATCGCCATAAAGGTGGACCAGGGGTGACTCTAGAATGTGTTTGAACGATATGGGTATCAAATGAAAGGTATTAATGAGAGTTTTAAAAGGGAGTGGTGGTAGTTGTATATGTGAAGGCGTTTTCCAGGTATCGACTAAAATATGGACCAGGGAGACCAAGAACATCATCTGTTGGATACCGCAAATTTATTTATATATGTAATACCTGCCAAGATTTCAAGGGTTTTTTATTTCGCCCTGCAGAACTTTTTCATTTTCTTCTACTTAATATGGTAGGTGTCACAACCATTTTACAAAGTTTTTTCTAAAGTTATATTTCGCGTCAATAAACCAATCCAATTACCATGTTTCATCCCTTTTTTCGTATTTTTCGCATTTTTTTTATTTTTCGTAATTTTCGATATCGAAAAAGTGGGCGTGGTCATAGTCGGTTTTTCGTTCATTTTTTATACCAAGATAAAGTGAGTTCAGATAAGTACGTGAACTAAGTTCAGTAAATAATACTTTAAAAAAAATTTTCAATCAAACAAAATCAGCGGTACCGTTAATAGAAAAATGCAATGTGGTGTACGTAATTCCATGCAACGGCAATAACGACGAATCTTGTCACAGTATATATGTAGTAACAACAAAGTCCAAACTAAAAACTAGGATATCACAACATAAATCCGACTATAAATATTGTCACCAAACTAACAACCACAAAACAGCACTTATGGACCACTGTGCAAACAGCCGGCACGAGCCAGATTTCAACAACACAAAGATTCTACAACAAGAGCAACAATACAGCAAGCGCTTCACTCTCGAAATATTGCATATTATAAATACTCCAAATAATAGACGATTAAACTATAAAACTGACTCCGATTATCGTTCCGCTCACTTATACAATCATTTACTGACAAACAGACAGTACACAACTCCACGTCACGCAGTGCAGAAGTGTAAATAAAATGTATGTAAACATTATTATACTCAGTTGAGCAGAGCTCACAGAGTATATTAAGTTTGATTGGATAACGGTTGGTTGTACATATATAAAGGAATCGAGATAGATATAGACTTCCATATATCAAAATAATCAGGATCGAAAAAAATTTGATTGAGCCATGTCCGTCCGTCCGCCCGTCCGTCCGCCCGTTAACACGATAACTTGAGTAAATTTTGAGGTATCTTGATGAAATTTGGTATGTAGGTTCCTGAGCACTCATCTCAGATCGCTATTTAAAATGAACTATATCGGACTATAACCACGCCCACTTTTTTGATATCGAAATTTCGAAAAACCGAAAAAGTCCGATAATTCATTACAAAAGACAGATAAAGCGACGAAACTTGGTACATGTGTTGAAATTATAACGCAGAATAGAAAATTAGTAAAATTTTGGACAATGGGCGTGGCACCGCCCACTTTTAAAAGAAGGTAATTTAGAAGTTTTGCAAGCTGTAATTTGACAGTCGTTGAAGATATCATGATGAAATTTGGCAGGAACGTTACTCCTATTACTATATGTACGCTTAATAAAAATTAGCAAAATCGGAGAAGGACCACGCCCACTTTTAAAAAAAAATTTTTTTTAAATAAATTTTAACAAAAAATTTAATATCTTTACAGTATATAAGTAAATTATGTCAACATTCAACTCCAGTAATGATGTGGTGCAACAAAATACAAAAATATAAGAAAATTTCAAAATGGGCGTGGCTCCGCCCTTTTTTATTTAATTTGTCTAGGATACTTTTAACGACATAAGTCGAACAAAAAGTAACCAATCCTTTTGAAATTTGGTACAGGCATAGATTTTATGACGTTAAATGTTTTCTGTGAAAATGGGCGGAATCGGTTGATGTCTAGCCCAGTTTTTATACACAGTCGTCCGTCTGTCCTTCCGCATGGCCGTTAACACGATAACTTGAGCAAAAATCGATATATCTTTAATGAACTTAGTTCACGTGCTTACTTGAACTCACTTTATCTTGGTATGAAAAATGAACGAAATCCGACTATGACCACGCCCAATTTTTCGATATCGAAAATTACGAAAAATGAAAAAAATGCCATAATTCTATACCAAATACGAAAAAAGGGATGAAACATGGTAAGGTAATTGGATTGTTTTATCGACGCGAAATATAACTTTAGAAAAAACTTTATAAAGTGGTTGTGACACCTATCATATTATGTAGAAGAAAATGAAAAAGTTCTGCAGGGCGAAATAAAAACCCTTAAAACCTTGGCAGGTATTACATATATAAATAAATTAGCGGTATCCAACAGATAATGTTCTGGGTCACCCTGGTCCACATGGTCGATATCTGGAAAACGCCTTCACATATACAACTACCACCACTCCCTTTTAAAACTCTCATTAATGCTTTTAATTTGATACCCATATCGTACAAACTCATTCTAGAGTCACCCCTGTCCACCTTTATGGCGATATCTCGAAAAGGCGTCCACCTATAGAACTAAGCCCCACGCCCTTTTAAAATACTCATTAACACCTTTCATTTGATACCCATATCGTACAAACGCACTCTAGAGTCACCCCTGGTCCACCTTAATGGCGATATCTCGAAAAGGCGACCACCTATACAACAACCACCACTCCCTTTTAAAACCCTCATTAATACCTTTAATTTGATACCCATATCGTACAAACACATTCTAGAGTCACCCCTGGTCCACCTTTGTGGCGATATTTCGAAACGGCGTCCACCTATAGAACTAAGGCCCACTCCCTTTTAAAATACTCATTAACACCTTTCGTTTGATGCCCATATTGTACAAACAAATTCTAGGGTCACCCTGGTCCACCTTTATGGCGATATCTCGAAACGGCGTCCACCTATGGAACTAAGGATTACTCCCTTTTAAAATACTCATTAACACCTTTCATTTGATATCCATATCGTACAAACGCACTCTAGAGTCACCCCTGGTCCACCTTTATGGCGATATCTCGAAAAGGCGACCACCTATGGAACTAAGGATTACTCCCTTTTAAAATACTCATTAACACCTTTCTTTTGATACCCATATTGTACAAACAAATTCTAGGGTAACCCCTGGTCCACCTTTATGGCGATATCTCGAAACGGCGTCCACCTATGGAACTAAGGATTACTCCCTTTTAAAATACTCATTAACACCTTTCATTTGATACCATATCGTACAAACGCACTCTAGAGTCACCCCTGGTCCACCTTTATGGCGATATCTCGAAAAGGCGACCACCTATGGAACTAAGGATTACTCCCTTTTAAAATACTCATTAACACCTTTCTTTGATACCCATATTGTACAAACAATTCTAGGGTCACCCCTGGTCCACCTTTATGGCGATATCTCGAAAACGGCGTCCACCTATGGAACTAAGGATTACTCCCTTTTAAAATACTCATTAACACCTTTCTTTTGATACCCATATTGTACAAACAATTCTAGGGTCACCCCTGGTCCACCTTTATGGCGATATCTCGAAACGGCGTCCACCTATGGAACTAAGGATTACTCCCTTTAAAATACTCATTAACACCTTTCTTTGATACCCATATCGTACAAACAAATTCTAGAGTCACCCCTGGTCCACCTTTATGGCGATATCTCGAAACGGCGTCCACCTATGGAACTAAGGATTACTCCCTTTTAAAATACTCATTAACACCTTTCATTTGATACCCATATCGTACAAACCATTCTAGAGTCACCCCTGGTCCACCTTTATGGCGATATCTCGAAAAGGCGACCACCTATAGAACTAAGGACTACTCCCTTTTAAAATACTCATTAACACCTTTCTTTGATACCCATATTGTACAAACAATTCTAGAGTCACCCCTGGTCCACCTTTATGGCGATATCTCGAAACGGCGTCCACCTATGGAACTAAGGATTACTCCCTTTAAAATACTCATTAACACTTTTCTTTTGATACCCATATTGTACAAACAATTCTAGGGTCACCCCTGGTCCCACCTTTATGGCGATATCTCGAAACGGCGTCCACCTATGGAACTAAGACTATTCCCTTTTAAAATACTCATTAACACTTTCTTTGATACCCATATTGTACAAACAATTCTAGGGTCACCCCTGGTCCACCTTATGGCGATATCTCGAAACGGCGTCCACCTATGGAACTAAGGCTTACTCCCTTTAAAATACTCATTAACACTTTTCGTTTGATACCCATATTGTACAAACAAATTCTAGGGTCACCCCTGGTCCACCTTTATGGCGATATCTCGAAAACGGCGTCCACCTATGGAACTAAGGATTACTCCCTTTTAAAATACTCATTAACACTTTTCTTTGATACCCATATTGTACAAACAAATTCTAGGTCACCCCTGGTCCACCTTTATGGCGATATCTCGAAACGGCGTCCACCTATGGAACTAAGATTACTCCCTTTTAAAATACTCATTAACACCTTTCTTTTGATACCCATATTGTACAAACAAATTCTAGGGTCACCCCTGGTCCACCTTTATGGCGATATCTCGAAACGGCGTCCACCTATGGAACTAAGGATTACTCCCTTTTAAAATACTCATAACACCTTTTCTTTTGATACCCATATCGTACAAACACATTCTAGAGTCACCCCTGGTCCACCTTTGTGGCGATATTTCGAAAACGCGTCCACCTATAGAACTAAGGCCCACTCCCTTTTAAAATACTCATTAACACCTTTCGTTTGATGCCCATATTGTACAAACAAATTCTAGGGTCACTCCTGGTCCACCTTTATGGCGATATCTCGAAACGGCGTCCACCTATGGAACTAAGGATTACTCCCTTTTAAAATACTCATTAACACCTTTCATTTGATACCCATATCGTACAAACGCACTCTAGAGTCACCCTGGTCCACCTTTATGGCGATATCTCGAAAAGGCGACCACCTATGGACTAGGATCACTCCCTTTTAAAATACTCATTAACACCTTTCTTTGATACCCATATTGTACAAACAATTCTAGGGTCACCCCTGGTCCACCTTTATGGCGATATCTCGAAACGGCGTCCACCTATGGAACTAAGGCCCACTCCCTTTTAAAATACTCATTAACACCTTTCTTTTGATACCCATATTGTACAAACAAATTCTAGGGTCACCCCTGGTCCACCTTTATGGCGATATCTCGAAACGGCGTCCACCTATGGAACTAAGGATTACTCCCTTTTAAAATACTCATAACACCTTTCTTTTGATACCCATATTGTACAAACAAATTCTAGGGTCACCCCTGGTCCCACCTTATGGCGATATCTCGAAAACGGCGTCCACCTATGGAACTAAGGACTTACTCCCTTTTAAAATACTCATTAACACCTTTCATTTGATATCCCATATCGTACAAACGCACTCTAGAGTCACCCCTGGTCCACCTTTATGGCGATATCTCGAAAAGGCGACCACCTATGGAACTAAGGATTACTCCCTTTTAAAATACTCATTAACACCTTTCTTTGATACCCATATTGTACAAACAAATTCTAGGGTCACCCCTGGTCCACCTTTATGGCGATATCTCGAAAAGGCGTCCACCTATGGAACTAAGGATTACTCCCTTTTAAAATACTCATTAACACCTTTTCTTTGATACCCATATGTACAAACAAATTCTAGGGTCACCCCTGGTCCACCTTTATGGCGATATCTCGAAACGGCGTCCACCTATGGAACTAAGGATTACTCCCTTTAAAAATACTCATTAACACCTTTCATTTGATACCCATATCGTACAAACGCACTCTAGAGTCACCCCTGGTCCACCTTATGGCGATATCTCGAAAGGCGACCACCTATGGAACTAAGGATTACTCCCTTTTAAAATACTCATTAACACCTTTCTTTTGATACCCATATGTACAAACAAATTCTAGGGTAACCTCTGGTCCACCTTTATGGCGATATCTCGAAACGGCGCCCACCTATGAACTAAGGATTACTCACTTTTAAAATACTCATTAACACCTTTCATTTGATACCCATATCGTACAAACGCACTCTAGAGTCACCCCTGGTCCACCTTTTATGGCGATATCTCGAAAAGGCGACCACCTATGGAACTAAGGATACTCCCTTTTAAAATACTCATTAACACCTTTCTTTGATACCCATATCGTACAAACAATTCTAGGTCACCCCTGGTCCACCTTTATGGCGATATCTCGAAACGGCGTCCACTCTATGGAACTAAGGATTACTCCCTCTTTAAAATACTCATTAACACCTTTCATTTGATACCCATATCGTACAAACGCACTCTAGAGTTACCCCTGGTCCACCTTTATGGCGATATCTCGAAAAGGCGACCACCTATGGAACTAAGGATTACTCCCTTTTAAAATACTCATTAACACTTTTCTTTTGATACCCATATGTTCAAACAATTCTAGGGTACCCCTGGTCCACCTTTATGGCATATCTCGAAAACGGCGTCCATCTATAGAACTAAGATACTCCCTTTAAAATACTCATTAACACCTTTCATTTGATACCCATATCGTACAAACGCACTCTAGAGTCACCCTTGGCCCACCTTTATGGCGATATCTCGAAAAGGCGTCCACCTATGGAACTAAGGATTACTCCCTTTTAAAATACTCATTAACACTTTTCTTTGATACCCATATCGTACAAACAAATTCTAGGGTCACCCTGGTCCACCTTTATGGCATATCTCGAAACGGCGTCCATCTATGGAACTAGGATTACTCCCTTTTAAAATACTCATTAACACCTTCATTTGATACCCATATCGTACAAACGCACTCTAGAGTCACCCCTGGTCCACCTTTATGGCGATATCTCGAAAAGGCGACCACCTATGGAACTAAGGATTACTCCCTTTTAAAATACTCATTAACACCTTTCTTTTGATACCCATATTGTACAAACAATTCTAGGGTACCCCTGGTCCACCTTTATGGCGATATCTCGAAACGGCGTCCACCTATGGAACTAAGGATTACTCCCTTTTAAAATACTCATTAACACCTTTCATTTGATACCCATATCGTACAACGCACTCTAGAGTCACCCCTGGTCCACCTTTATGGCGATATCTCGAAAAGGCGACCACCTATGGAACTAGGATTACTCCCTTTTAAAATACTCATTAACACTTTCTTTTGATACCCATATTGTACAAACAAATTCTAGGGTAACCCCTGGTCCACCTTTATGGCAACATCTCGAAACGGCGTCCACCTATGGAACTAAGGATTACTCCCTTTTAAAATACTCATTAACACCTTTCATTTGATACCCATATCGTACAAACGCACTCTAGAGTCACCCTTGGCCCACCTTTATGGCGATATCTCGAAAGGCGACCACCTATACAGCAACCACCACTCCCTTTCAAAACCCTCATTAATACCTTTAATTTGATACCCATATCGTACAAACACATTCTAGAGTCACCCCTGGTCCCACCTTTATGGCGATATCTCGAAACGGCGTCCACCTATGGACTAAGGATTACTCCCTTTTAAAATACTCATTAACACCTTTCTTTTGATACCCATATTGTACAAACAATTCTAGGGTCACCCCTGGTCCCACCTTTATGGCGATATCTCGAAACGGCGTCCACCTATGGAACTAACTCCCTTTTAAAATACTCATTAACACCTTTCATTTGATACCCATATCGTACAAACGCATTCTAGAGTCAACCCTGATCCACCTTTATGGCTATATCCCTAAATGGCGTCCACCTATAGAACTATGGCCCACTCCCTCATAAAATACTCTTTAATGCTGTTCATTTGATACGCATGTCATACAAACACATTCCAGGGTTTCCATCGGTTCATTTTCCTACATGGTTATTTTCCCTTATGTTGTCACCATAGCTCTCAACTGAGTATGTAATGTTCGGTTACACCCGAACTTAACCTTCCTTACGTGTTTTTGTTTAATGTTGATTTTTATTATTTGTTAAAATTTAAATATATTATTTGTTAAAAATGTGATTTTAATTATAATTTAAATGTTTTATGTTTGTCAACAGTCTGCCATGAAGACGGTTACCGGTGTGTAGCCGAAATATATTGGAGATTAATAACAAAACCATATGTGTTTTATTTAACATTGACCTAAAGCCGGCAAAATAAATAATTGTTTAAGTCATAAAGGTCGCTAATACACTAATTTAAATACACTAATTTAAGTTCAGTAAAGATATGTCGATTTTTGCTCAAGTTATCGTGTTAAGGGCCATGCGGAAGGACAGACGGACGACTGTGTATAAAAACTGGGCGTGGCTTCAACCGATTTCGCCCATTTTCATAGAAAACAATTACCGTCATAAAATCTATGCCCCTACCAAATTTCAAAAGGATTGGTAAATTTTTGTTCGACTTATGGCATTAAAAGTATCCTAGACAATTAAATGAAAAAGGGCGGAGCCACAGCCCATTTTGAAATTTTCTTATATTTTTGTATTTTGTTGCACCATATCATTACTGGAGTTGAATGTTGACTTAATTTACTTATTACTGTAACGATATTAAATTTTTTGTTAAAATTTTACTTTAAAAAAATTATGTTTAAAGTGGGCGTGTCCTTCTCCGATTTTGCTAATTTTTATTAAACGTACATATAGTAATAGGAGTAACGTTCCTCACATTTTTCATCATGATATCTTCAAAGACTGCCAAATACACTTGCAAAACTTTTAAATTACCTTCTTTTAAAAGTGGGCGGTGCCACGCCCATTGTCCAAAATTTTACTAATTTTCTATTTCTGCGTCATAAGTTCAACTCACCTACCAAGTTTCATCGCTTTATCTGTCTTTTGTAATGAATATCGCAATTTTCGGTTTTTCGAAATTTTCGATATCGAAAAAGTAGGCGTGGTTATAGTCCGATATCGTTCATTTTAAATAGCGGTCTGAGATGAGTGCTCAGGAACCTACATACCAAATTTCATCAAGATACCTTAAAATTTACTCAAGTTATCGTGTTAACGGACGGACGGACGGACATGGCTCAATCAAATTTTTTTCGATCCTGATGATTTTTGATATATGGAACTCTATATCTATCTCGATTCCTTTATACCTGTACAACCAACCGTTATCCAATCAAGTAATATACTCTGTGAGCTCTGCTCAACTGAGTATAAAATTGCGGCCAGGTGTGCGCAAGAATCGAGATATTCACAAAATCGTATTTTTCGGCCGACTTGGCTCATATTTGGAACACATAATACATACAAGAATGGAATTCGACCATGAAAAAATCGCCGCTAGGTGGGCAAGGATCGAGATATTCACAAAAATCTTATTTGTGCCCCGATTTGGCTCATATTTGGAACACATAATACATACATGATAGAAACGACCTATGTGTCCGATTGGCTCTTATATTGGAACAAATTTTACATACAGTCCGGTAGAAGTGACATCAAAATATTTGGAGTTGGAGGAGGACAAGCATACGTGGCGCAGAGTCGAGTAGTACTTTGGAAGGATTACGTCACTGAGGACTTAGATTGTAACAAATTGTCAGCGAAAGAGTCCCTTGAGATAATGAGTCATCTAAATGAACTAAATATAATGAGCAAATAATAGCCAATTAAATATAGACTAAAAACTATAAATAAAATATTTAAAAGAAAATTTTAGTTAAACGGTTTTATGAAAACAATACTTACATGAAGTAATAATAATAATAAAAGCTAGAAAGATAGGTAGGTCCTAGGTACTAGTCATCACACTCCTTATCAATCTAGGCGTTGATCAGACAATTAAATAAAAGCGTTGTTCGCGTCATATTTCTATTGATAGTCATATATAAACCAACTGAAGCTTAATTAGGTATATGCTACGCCTCACATTTTTAGAAATTTCACGCGCCCAACTACTTTTATTTAATTGTCTGATCAACGCCCTATATGATTAGGATAGTGTAATGTGCATTCAGTACCTAGGACTACATAGTTTCTAGCTTTTAATATTATTATTATGTCTGTCAGTAGTGTTTGTCAATAATACCGTTATAACTTAAAAATTTTTAAAATTATTCTTCAATTTTATTTATCAAAAAATTCACTATATATTTGTTTTATGTTACACAGCCGATTATTGAGGTTACGAATAGGATAAGATTAATTGTTCACATAGGCAATAGAGGTTCAGAGAACAAGAGAGCCCCATCATGAAAGTTACTGAGGGCTTCGGCACAGCTGCAGACAGAGTCCCGTCACTTACTGTTCGGATACTACTGATGATTTTTGATATATTAGAAGTCTATATCTATCTCGATTCTTTATACTGTACAAACCACGTAACCAATCAAAGGTAATATATCTCTGTGTGCAAAGCACGCTGAGTAGACACAAGTAAAGGTGTCTAAGTTCGTTTTCTGGGTGTGTAACCGACATTATATACTCTAGCGTGAGCTTAGTTGTACATTTCATTTCAGATAAATTACTTGTCTACATACAGGTGCACCGCCGTTTAGAAAAAATGTCTCTCCATTTCTCTTACAATAAAACTTGATAGTGAATATTATTGATTCAAAGCTCTTTTTGGCCAAGCTTGCTTATATGTTCTCGTCTACGACCCTTTTAAAAATAGTTTTATAATATATAAAAGTTTCGTTATTTTTCCTTCAATCATTCCTATAGTAAGACAACTCGCTGCCGATTTGGTTACGATATGGTTTAACGATTTTGATTATGATAGTAATATTTGTAAATTGTTTTGTCGTAAGGGGCGGGTCCACACACGCCCATATTTTAAAATCTTTTTGTTCCCAATTTGGTATCAAGAGTCAAGATCAGACCATATGTCAATTTCAACTATTCTAGGTGTATTATTTACTAATTATCAGGTTTTTTGTGTCTCAAAATTTTATTATATATATAAAAAGTGGGCGTGGTGTATTCGCATCATTTTCAACTCCAATCTATGCTCGGTCAGATAAGCTAGTTTACCAAAGTTGGTGAAGATATTTCACATATTACTCAGTTTATCGTGCTAACGGACGGACTGACGACGGACATGCGTCATAAATTTTAATTTTTTTTCGATATCTGATGATTTTGATATAGGGAAGTCTATATCTATCTCGATCACTTTATACTGTACACCACCGTTATCCAGATCAAAGTGAATATACTCTGTGCGCAAAACACGCTGAGTATTAAACAGAAGCA
>JARSSU010034297.1:0-11996 GCA_029619165.1 Eurosta solidaginis
CCTACACTTTTTTTGATTTTTATTTTTGCGGGCTTTAAAGTGCAATTTTTAAAAAATATGGAAGAAATATACATTTATGTTTATAAAAATTATTTTAAAACACCGTTTTTATTTTTTTGTGGTTTTTCAGGGCAACAAGTACAACACCAGAGCAATATAAAAAATTGTTGGAAATGCTGTCAACAAAAAGAGAAGTTGCACAAGGGGTCTCAAAAAGGCTTAAAGAAGAGGTGCAGGCGTTTTGGAAAGAGGTTGCATCGGCATTGAATGTATTTGTCGAAAGAAGCGATTTTATGGAGAAAGGTAAGGTTATCCTGAAAATAACTTATGTTTTCCTAATACTTGTAATGATACTTGCAATTAATCTAAAAATATGTAACATGTATGAAGTTCTAGCACTTTCAGCATCAACTTACAATTCATCGCTCATCCTGAATGGATCACTGATGTCCCTCAATCTCCATCTTTCCACTCTCACGTTTACATTGTGGGACGCATTGTCCTCCTCTTCAATGAAAACTGCAACGGCTAATGTTTCCATAATTTATTTATGTTAAATAACGAAATATTCACTAATTTATAAATTTTTCACAAATACTTCTTTATTTTGTTGTGTTCTAATTTCATCAATTTCTCACAAACAGCTGATTTCGAAAATTCGTTCATTCTTCCTCTTCTTCTTTCAATTCAAGCAGAACTCAGGATACCTACTTAACTCAGTTTAAGCGGAGCGGAGAACAGAAACGGACTTGTAATACAGAATAGGAGTGAATAATTATGTACGATTCAATAATTAAATACGACTATATTAATCATTGAATCATTGTTACAACAGATATGCTTGAAAAAAAAGAAACCGTTACTCAGAAACTACTGTGATTGATTTTACTATGACATTATGAGTTTATTATATGATTTTACTATTTGTAATAATTGTTAGCAAACTTTATACCTATTAGTCTGTAAGAAAGTTATTTTTCATTGACTAAATAAATAAATAAATAAATAAAGATCGTGGAAAACTGAGCTTACAGGAAGCACTATTGCGACACGGTTGGCTTTCTAAGAACGAAATAAAAGAACTTTTTTTTTAAGATTTCTTAAGACATCAGTATATGGACCACCCTTTATAGAGAATTATATTTGTTTTATAAAGCTTTTTTTTCTACTGCGCAGTTTTTATTTATTTCATTTTTTTTTCTTTGTTATAACTTTTTCCGTTTGTCTTTTTAAGCCTATGAACACTGATTTTGGATTGGATTTCTGATCTAATTTTGTGCTATTTTTCGGGGACCTATTATTTCGTTTTAGCTGTGCTAAGGCCACTCATTAGATACACACACATGTACCTATAGTATTGTTGTTGTCGTTGTTATAGATAATTTATATACAGTATACTGTTATTACTACATATTTAAACAATAAATATTTACAAATGGAATTGCTTAATATCTACATACACAATAGCTTTCGGTTTCGAAAGAATGCTTAGATAAATAAATCAATTATTTAGCTAATCGCATGGCAAATGTAAACACACAAGTTGAATATTTGATTTTCGGAAATAAGAGAACGAAATCGTTGTATGAAAAAATTAAGAGCGAAAGAGATAAGCGAGAAATATGAGAAAACATTTCTACTAACAATTTCAACTTCTTTTTGACTCAAATAAAAATTAGTTGAAAGTTCAATCTTGCTTCCAAGTTAAGTTAGCTGGCGCCCGAGCAGTTGCTAGCAGCCAATTTACAAGGTTGAATGGAAACCTTATAGAAGTGGTAATCACGAACACATTATTCATATAGGTTTGAGCAATGAGTACAGTTCAAATAGTGATACCTACGCCATTGAATTGATAAGCAATTTTCATTAAATGTCAAATTTCGGTTGGTTTTTTCTTTTAAATACTCACAATAATTTGTATGTATGTATCACAAAATTCATAATAAAATCTTTGATTGACAAATTCTAAGAGATGAAATTGTTTAAAAGTTTACATGTTAACGAATTATGAAGTGTGGATATGCGGGATCCTGCAATTTCTAACTCTGATTTATTTAGGTCAAATTGATATATGTATTCTATCAAACTATGATATGCATTAAAAAGTTTACCATAGTCCCTAGGGTGCTAATAGCTGAAGCACTATACAGAGATGCCATATTTGACAAATAGACCAAGCTAATAGAACCCTATGTCCCTAAATCAGACACATTTGAAAATGCTCCAAAATATATACCAACACCAGGAGCCCGTTTCACAAAACATCAACTCTCATATAACAAGCAAACTACAAAAATTTGTAAAAACAAATTCACTTGTATTGCAAGGCTTGCATTTTTATGAAACGGTACCCAGGTCTCACGACGTTATCAATTATTATCACTTATTTGTGTGTTTTCCACACACGCACATAGCCATGATCCTAACAAAATCACGCATCAGCCAGGAACTCAAAAGCGCTATGAGATGTAAAGCAATAGATGTCTGCTGCCAACAATCGGCATCAGAAATTAAAAACTGTATTTACTCAGTTTTTGAGCCAAAGTTTTAGCTTCAAATTTGATTTTTAATTTCTTCAGTTCTTGCCTTTCAACGGTAAATACACGTTTCAATTCCAAGTTGACTTGTTTTATGGTTTTTTACATTGTCATAGGACCTCAGGGCGGTCTCAACGAAATTATCTGCAGAGCCCTCATACTTGCGCTAGTCAACTGGCGTCTGAGCGGGAACGCATACCCTTACTACCTATATGAAAGTTTTCTAAATTGAAATATACAAAATTAGATTTAATGCACGGAATAGCATAAAAATTATCTCCCTCAATAGAATATTAAATTTAAATGTAATTTTTTAGAAACCGCAGTAGATTTGGGACGTGATCAAGCAGTTCTCGATCGTTTTCTACAACCAATATTTATACAAAATTTAAGCAAGGTTTAAACGGTTCAAAAACATAATCGTGCTATATTGTAGTATAGATATGTACATTTTTGTTTTTCTTTTTTTTTGTTATCAACGACCTACGGTCCTTAGTTTGTATGTATGAAGAATTGAGTCATTCTTGACGCCACAGAAATAACGAAACCTGATAGATTAAATAATAATTAAATTGGCTATAATCTTCTCTTTCATCATTATAGGCAATATTTTAAAGTGTTCCTGTATTGTCGGCTATGATTGTACCGACCCTTCAAGCAACATAACTTCTATTTCTCTCACTAATATAGGAGACTGCGTTATTAATCACAGAAGTATCCCTACTCAAAAACGAGAAACCAAAGTATATCAATCTCTTGAATTTGCACAGACAACGGTAACTAGCTGTCTTGTTGAATTGACGCACCTGGTTTCTAGGTACGGGAAAACAATTGATACATTCCATTCCTGCGAAGATATCATTAACATAGGGACATTTTCAGTATATGGCAATCTTCTACATGGTATAGAGAAGAATGTACTCTATCATGTATCCTTTCAGACTTTGGGGTCCGTGGATCATGGAGGCTCATGTTCAACACCTGGTGATCTCATAGTGAAGGGAAGGATCTTCACAAGAGATCTTCGACAAACAGAGGTTAAAATACTGATTAACCAATATAGAGCGAATGTTGATATTACTGTTTGTCGTTTCTTGAAAAGGGCTTTCTTCTCACCTGAAAGTGGTTACAGTTATTGGTCCCCCTTCCTTGAAAACATTGTTTGTGAAAATACCCGTCCATTAGTTCTGCTGTTGAGGGAGAGGGAAGCTTGGTGACAGAATATATTAACGGAAAAGAATTAAAAACCTATATATTTAAGAGGGACACCTCAGACTTTGCAATAGGAGCAAATATTAATGGACAATTTTGAGGATATTCTAATATCATTCAAACAGATCATCCCAATATTTACATTGTAGATAAAGAATACTGATATAGATCTCACTGCATACATTAATTCTAAAATGTTATATATAGTTAACCATGTAACAGGACAAGTTAACAATCTTTATGATGCCTATTTGAAAACGGAAGAGACTGTCTTATATGGCAGTTATTGACACTAGCTTGTGTATTTCACAATGATTTTGCTTACGACTTTATGAAAGGCCCTGGCTATACAGCTACAGTAGCTGGTGAGGTTACAAAGAACTCCCAGTAAAAATAGATAACAGACCCGGCTTCATGATGCCCAAAACGCACCTTTTAACAATGATCGGAACTGAAATACCACGCATACCTATGTTATCTCCAATATATTCTTTGAACGGACAATGGTTCACCCATCTCAAGCACTCATAAGAACCTCAGCTTCTCTTGTCTTAAAACCTGCTGAACCTCATTCATGGGAATTTGTAAGGATATCAAATTTGATGACATCAGGAATTTACTCAGACCAGGATCTTCATCTTTATAGGACTGCATTTCTGGAATGGCGATGATTACACAGGAAATGTTATTAATTCTTTTACTGAGAATGACATAAGACATTCGAAATAAGAGAATGGGAAATCAGTTTCAGAATATTTGCAGAAAACTTGGAAACTTCAGATCCTTTATGGTATCTGTTTTTATCATTGGCAGACTAATTATATGGATGTTTAACTTATTTTTAAATTTTGCAAAATTACATTTAGAAGGAGGACCATTTCATGACAACTTTTTTGTATGGTGGGATAGAATGTTAGATTTTTTTACAAACCTAAAGAGATTATAAAGAGAGGAAAAGAAAGCAGAAAAGACATCGGGAGATCTTGAGACAATTAGGAGTCCCTCTTACTGAACCAAAAGAAGAAGGTATAGTTTAAGAAAAGAATTTACTGGAGACTTTAAAACTAGAATAATAGATATCCAGAACAAATCTTTAGAATAATTGTGTACCCAATATGAGACGGTTCTTATTGAATAAATGCAAAATTAATTTAATGCAAAGAATACTTTACAATTTTATCTTCCTCATATATACAATAATGAACTCTTGTAACTATTTAGAAATCGCAACAGATATTCAAACGTATCAGCAGATTTCGAACGTATCTCGTATAATTAGTTGCGATCTAAGTGTTACTGAGTTTTAGACTAACTTTAGATAGAAAGTGATATAGTTACAGCATTTAACTACCTCCAACGTCCAAGACCCAACATGTCCCAATAATCAAGAATTGACCCTCACATCCGCATTAAAACAACAATAATCATTATTTAAATAAAGTTGAAATAATGGAACACCACATAAACCCGTTCATTCAACATAATTTAAAGGATGCGAAGTGAATTGAACCAAATAATTAAACACGCTCATGCGGTGTCAGTTGGCCAGGTGTGACTACATACAATAACTACACAGAATCAATGCATGAAGACCAAATTATTACCTCAGAATAATCAAAAGACATGAATTTGAGGTAAATAAGGTTACAGGTGACAACCGGTGATTGAGATTATTTAAAGAGGCAATCAAATTATAATAATTAATAAATTAGATCACGCCACTTATTCAACGTCCCATCTAAAACACTGCACGAAATTCAAGAATTCAGTTGTTGTCGAGCGATAGACACCCCATGTTTTTATGGCCATTGTACAAATGGCCACCGTTTTGTGATCACAACAAACTTCAACGAAACCGAGATTTGATCATAATGGGGGGGAGCGCCACTACTTTTACTCAGGTCATAGTCCAATCAGTATAAGTTTTGGCTCCTCCGATGACAAGAAAAGTTAATATGCAGATAAATCAGAATCAGGGACTGAACAATGTTATAAACAACATGAAAATGAATGGGAAGAACTTAGAGAAATATTCATACAAGGGTTTCGAAATATACCTCCGAAGAGACGAGTGTTACACGAAATTTACGAAAAAGTGTATACCTCCTCAATTGGTGGAATTAATTTTGAACATTTACCGAGAACGGCATAGAGGAGCCGTCTTTATCGTCTGTGATCACGAAGACCACTTCCACGTTATCCATGACTGCAGCTACCACAACTACAATTGTAGGTGCAGCACAATTGAACGATTTAAATGTATGGAACAAATTTGAGATGCAGATACATGCAATGCTAAAATTGAACATAATTGCAGCCAAAGTTAATAAGTGGGAATGTGTAGTTTGTTGAGGGAGCTTAGTAAATAAGTTAATATGTGTGTACATTAAAAAGATGCCTTATGTTTTTAGGCTAAGCGATAAATTGTAAATAAATGAAAAGGCAGTTGTTGCCCGGAATCCAAGACCGATGGTCTATATTTATAAAATTAAATTGTTTGAATAAAAACCTTTGCAGTAATAAAGCCACAAATTACGAGTCCGCTCCGATCGTTAAAAAGATCAAAAAATCTTCAAAGTTACCTTCAGCATAATACCAGTAACGCTCATATATTTATTGTTTATTGTTTACAGATCGTCGAAGTGATCGTTTAGCATTGTTTCGATGCATACAAATTTAATTAAGCGGTTCTTATTTCGTAAATCATTTGCATTTTGATTAAGATTGGTGGAATTGAATTTTACTATGGATACGAAGCGGTAAGTTTTTGTTAAATTTCTTGTAGTAGAAATGTATTTATTGCACATAATTTATAAATTCATAACCCATCTAACAAACCAGTGAAGCAAAGTTTTATACATTAATAAAATTATGTTAAAATTCTTGATCGTTAAAAAGATCGGTAGTAATATGGGGATGTATTTTTACTTCAAGCCCAAGCACAGTAAACCTTTGTCGCTCAATGAAATCATTGATGAATTGGAGAAATTAGATGATGATAGTCCATTTCCAAGAAATGTAAGCATCTTTTCACCGGACAACGACAATACTGAACTTACCGATGAAGATTCCGGTGATGAGATAGTAACATTGAACAATCTTCCAGGTTTGATATAGATCTTATCAACTAAGAGCTCCGGCAGAGATGGAATGCATGTCCTCTGAAAGTGATGACGACGACGTACCTTTGTCTTTTTTGGCTAAGAGGGGTCGAATCACCGAGGAACATATCGCTGAAGAACGTGAATCAGAGCTTTCTCTACCTAGTTTAACTCCAAACCATTCCTTTTGTTGATCCAAAAGTATCGAACAAAGATATATATACTTGGAGAAAACGCTACAATCCGTGCGGCCAATTAGAATGGGGAGAAATTCAGGGGGCACGATACCCTCAAAGTCGTTTGTATTATTTTGATTGTATGTTTGGCGATGGCGCAATAGATTTTTTGGTTACATACACCAATATTTCCTTGTTTACTAGATGCATTATGGTAATAATAATAAAAATCACGTTGTATCTAGACAAAGAAGTTTGAGAATAAAGCAATACACGGGTCCTGATATAGACTGAATTAGTAATACAATCAATATTTGTTGCATGGAATCACATGAATAGTGTACGATAGATCAAAACAGGAAAAGGAGAACATTTTTTACTAATTATGTTGTTTCTTGTTATTTTACTGTGGAGCAAGTTGGCTCCTTAACATTTTTTGAGTGTATTCGAAACATTTTAATCTGGTAAAAGGACATCAGGTTTTACCGTTCAACAAGAAATGAAGGAAGGACTCATCGAGAGCAATGGTAATTATAAATATGTAATCGTGTCCGAATTGTATTATTATTCAATCATAGTTTTATATAATTTGTGTTCAAATATTTGAACATATGTATTTTTATAAAGGAACATAATTGTAAAATTTTGTATATAACGCTCTTTATTCTTAAATAAATTCAGAATTGAACGAATTCTCAGCGACTAAATATCTTGTTACCTCCCACCCGAGGTAAAGAACATATATTTAGCTACAATTTGTTTTCATGGTAAATTGGCATTTTAATTTCCTATTGAATTAGGATATTTACTCCTTAGCAGGGCCCCCGTCACATACATATAAGAAGTTTAATAACGCAGTAATTAATTACTGTCGTGAAATGTATCTTCATTCATTAGTTCAACGATTTAAAAACTCTTAACTGGCAAATTATAAGTCTTCAAATATCTCTAGCTAGGGTAAGGGTTACATTAATTACCTTTAGTAGCATATGAATCGCAACTATGTGGCAGCATTGATTGAGCAACGTTCAGAAAAGCTACATACAAATCATTCCCTTGAGACGAGTACATCTAATTAATATTCAGTTCTATTATACATTTATTCTAATCAACTCCTTGTAACTTTAATATGTTTTAATAAATACATCCTGAACTTCTTTTGTAATTAAAATATAAAAAAATTAACTCGGTTACTTATATTCCTTTCACTAGCATCTTCACAAGATACTAAGGTGGTCCTAACTCACGAGCCAGAGACCGTATCAACAGTATAGTGTAGTGTGCCTGTGACCACACTAATGCACGCTATACATATTGCTGAGTCAACAGGTTTGATGTCTCGATTGCATAGCTTTACTTATGAGCCACCTGTGACACATAGCTTAGTAATGTATGATCGCATTACAAGTGGCACACTTATTTCAGAAACAATTAGCAATTAAGGCATTTGTATGTATTTCAAGCGGAAATCGAATATGAAAAATACTACAGTTTGTTTCGTATAGCGGGCATTTCTCACTGTGCGTCATAAATGTCGCGCAGGGGAGAATGCGCCTGCCCGAATAAATTTACCGTTTTAAAATATACGTTGGAGTGGAACATGTCATGGTTTGCCATGATCGAAACTATTGCGCATTAGAATTGAAAAACGATTCAAGTTAAGCGAATCAGTCCGTCAGTAAAAAGAAAGACGCGGTGCCAGTAAGATGATGAATAATCAATTGTGTTGTGCAAGTATATTTATTGTACAGAGATTGTAAATTAATGTGACCTAGACGGTGTTTGTTGTACAAATCGGAAAAAAAGATTAATATCAATTTATGTGTGCT
The DNA here is from genome assembly GCA_029619165.1 of Eurosta solidaginis. NCBI lineage: Eukaryota > Metazoa > Arthropoda > Insecta > Diptera > Tephritidae > Eurosta > Eurosta solidaginis. The sequence goes on from JARSSU010034297.1 coordinate 8,856, forward strand.
AAACTAATGTATTGTGTGTGCTAAGACGTATGAAGTGCTCTATATAAATGAAAGTGAGCTAGAGCAATATTGAATCAATAAAAAGGTTTTTCTGGCCTTTGGCCTTTTTCCCTTACTCAAAGTTGTTTTCCTTTCTCCTGGTTAGTGAAGTTAGACGCGTGCAAGGCGCGTGCGTGTAAATGTAAGTATATATACAACAAAGTTCAATTTAGCAATTAAGCAATTTTGTATGCATGAGTAGAATTAAGAACTTCACTGTAAACATATAAAAGCTGGCGATGAGACAAAATAAATTATTCTTGACTACAGACTTAAACCGGTGGTTGTCTTTATTCAGGAATCAAAGCGTGCATTTTAATGCTCGGACAAATGCGGCTGCAGAGCTAAGATAATACTCAAATCCACACTTCATCTTGGACTAGGTCCTACATGGGAGAATTAGGGTAACACTTGACTCAATCCTGATTCAGTAGATTAGGTGCCCTACAATAGAAATAGATACTTCCATTAATCGGGAACGAGGATTATCTCTTCGATTGCACGAGAAATCTTGAGTACATTAAAACCAATGAAACATTATTTGATAGAATTAAAGAAGTGTTGAGGATTTCAAATGCGAAATCCAAAAAGAATACTCCACAATTTTACGAAAAGGCTCAAAATATAGTCAATACGATTTTCATTGCGTATATGAAAAACACAGTGAAACAATCATCGTCTGTTTCCATAGCGACCACTTCAAAATCAATTCGAACATTCCTGTAAAGAAGTTTCGACAGGAGATCGTCATCCAATGGAGGATCCATGGCAAGTGCATCATCAAGCGACAACGAAGATTGTGTCGAAGAAATTCCAATGGGGCAAGAAGTGGAACAAAAATAGTTATAACAGAAGCGCAACAACAACCGAGCATGATGCCTCTATACAGTTCAGAGGACGAAGAAGAAGTCGTAGCAGAGTAACCAAGGAATGTCAAGGTCCAGTCAAAGATTATCCGAAGCTGAATTTAATCCGTCTACGTCGAAAGCTGGGTGTCAGACCATGCTATAATCAATCTGTTGGAACTGTTGTGGGATCCAGTGTTATTATTAATGTCCCCTTAAATAAATCATATACTTTTCATATTCTTACTCTATTTAGTTTCTCTCATTTCTCATTTATATACACATACACACACATACTCTTTCATATTGTATTACACAACAGAATTGTACTCTTTTGTATTTGAAGTTAGTTCTTATTGATATTCATAAAATCAGTCCTTGTGACATTAAAAATAAGTCGTGTATTAAAGAAAGTAGAAAGAAATTATGTAAATTAAGGAATTTAGAAATGAGAAGATAACAATTCAGATACACATTTGATAGGGAGTGTAGTAAAAACAATGGAAGAGAATGGAATAATATTAAGGAGTGTTTGTACAATGTTTTCGAACATTACCTCCAAAAAGACGCATTGTACACGATATTACGAAAAAGCAACTGCCACATCCCTAATAGATATGATTATACAATGTTACGAGGAAAACACCGAGGAAGTGTGTTCATCGTCTGCAGCCATGGAGAACATTTCCATGTTGTCCATGACTGCACCTACCACAACTACTCCTGCCGTTGTTCAGCTATTGAACAATTTAAATGCAGAGAAGAAGTTGGACGACGATTTTCTCGACGAACTATTGCCAGTGTCGAGTACAGCGTCGAACATTGGGTCAATACAACAATCTATTTCGAGAGGGACGAACGAAAATTTGTTTCATGGACCTCGCCGGGAGAAACTGGGTTCCATGTGATCAAATTGGATGTTTACAGTTTCTCAAAGATTCCCAAAATGGAAAAAAAAATTGGTGGAAGGAGGCGGACATAAGATCGACTTTCTTAACGAGTTCGCCTCTGGATCCGAATTATTTGGCAATCCAGAAAATTCTGAAAAATGTGGAGCAACAGGTAGTAAAAGATTGCCAAAATGGATTGGTGGAAGGAGGCAGAACATAAATCGAGCTTTCTTACCGAGTTCGCCCCTAGATCCGAATTATGGCAAACAGAAGATTCTGAAAAATGTGGCACAACAAATAGTAAAATAGAGGGGACAAAGAAAGTGGGAAAGCCGAAAAACTTTTGGTTTGCTCAAAAGGTACCCAATAACCCTATTGCTCAGATATTTAGTACATCTCTTTGGATGAATTCTCAATGGAAATTTTTTAATCGTATTAGTCCATTGATATAATGAACATGGAGCAAATATAAGTAAAAATAAACTAAAACGCAAAACATAATCGTATATAAAGAATGTAACATATAAGAATCAATTCAAATGTCCAGTATAGTTTAGAAGCGACACAGAGTGCTGCTCAACAGATTATTGTTTTCAATAGAAACAAATTCGTATAATTATTCAAATTCAATTGCCAAATAGTGAAAAAGATGGTGCGCACAGTGAATCATTAAAAATGTTGAAGAACGAGGAATGCACTTCAATATTCCTGTAACGAGGTTCGTCAGGAAGATCATCATCCATGGAAGATCCAGTGGCGAGTCATCATCGAGCGACAACGACGATTGTGTAGAGGAGATTCCGATGGACCAGAAGTAGAGCAACTGTCGTAATAACGTGGGCTCAGTACAACACCGAGCATGATGCCTCTGTACAGTTCAGAGGACGAAGGAGAAGCGCATGTCGAAGTAGCAGGATGTCTGAATGTAATGAAAGAGTTCTCGAAGTTACTCAAATATCGAGCTGGATCTCATGGACATGCTGTTGATCAAGCTATGCAACTTCTGTGGGATCCTGTTTTGTTACTAAAAAATAAGTCGAGTTTTGAAAATAGTAGAAAAAAAATGTATAAAATTTTAAGAATTTAGAGTGAAAAAAATAACGATTCAGATTCACAATTTATGGGCAATGTAGTGAAACAAGGAGAGAATGCATAATATTAAGAAGTGTTTGTTACAATGTTTTCGAACATTACTCCAAAAAGACGCATTGTACATGCCATTTACGAAAAAGCAATGCATCATCCCTAATAGATAGGATTATTCAATGTTACGAGGAAAACATCCGAGGAAGTGTGTTCATCGTCTGTAGTCATGGAGAGACACTTCCATGTATCCTGACTGCACCTACCACAATTACTCTGCCGGT
>JARSSU010034298.1:0-10984 GCA_029619165.1 Eurosta solidaginis
GGTTGTGACACCTACCATATTAAGTAGAAGAAAATGAAAAAGTTCTGCAGGGCGAAATAAAAAAAACCCTTAAATCTTGGCAGGTATTACATATATAAATAAATTAGCGGTATCCAACAGATAATGTTCTAGGTCACCCTGGTCCACATTTGGTCGATATCTGGAAAACGCCTTCACATATACAACTACCACCACTCTCTTTTAAAACGCTCATTAATACCTTTAATTTGATACCCATATCGTACAAACTCATTCTAGAGTCACCCTGGTCCACCTTTATGGCGATATCTCGAAAAGGCGTCCACCTATAGAACTAAGCCCCACGCCCTTTTAAAATACTCATTAACACCTTCATTTGATACCCATATCTTACAAACATATTCTAAAGTCACCCGTGATCCACCTTTATGGCGATATCTCGAAAAGGCGAACACCTATAGAACGAGGCCCACTCCCTTTTAAAATACTCATTAACACCTTTCATTTGATACCCATATTGCACAAACGAATTCTAGAGTCACCCCTGCTCCACCTTTATGGCGATATCTCGAAACGGCGTCCACCTATAGAACTAAGGATTACTCCCTTTTAAAATAGTCATTAACACCTTTCTTTGATACCCATATTGTACAAACAAATTCTAGGGTCACCCCTAGCCCACCTTTATGGCGATATCTCGAAAATGCGACCACCTATACAACAACTACCACTCCCTTTTAAAACCCTCATTAATACCTTTAATTTGATACCCATATCGTACAAACACATTCTAGAGTCACCCCTGGTCCACCTTTGTGGCGATATATCGAAACGGCGTCCACCTATAGAACTAAGGCCCACTCCCTTTTAAAATACTCATTAACACCTTTCGTTTGATGCCCATATTGTACAAACAAATTTTAGGGTCACCCCTGGTCCACCTTTATGGCGATATATCGAAACGGCGTCCACCTATGGAACTAAGGATTACTCCCTTTTAAAATACTCATTAACACCTTTTATTTGATACCCATATCGTACAAACGCATTCTAGAGTCAACCCTGATCCACCTTTATGGCTATATCCCTAAATGGCGTCCACCTATAGAACTATGGCCCACTCCCTCATAAAATACTCTTTAATGCCTTTCATTTGATACACATGTCATACAAACACATTCCAGGGTTTCCCTCGGTTCATTTTCCTACATGGTTGTTTTCCCTTATGTTGTCACCATAGCTCTCAACTGAGTATGTAATGTTCGGTTACACTCGAACTTAACCTTATGTAGAGGCGCCGAGGATTATATGATTTTCACCCATTACGCCATAATATCCACTTAGACTGATTCGAAAGCGGCATCCTTGGCCGAATAGTCACTCCCTAACGTTTCATTGTATTTCTCTGGTGTAGCTCGGAAGCATATCGCGACAAAAGCATCCGTTGGAACGTCTTCGGAGCTAGACCTAGAGTTTCTAGGAAAGTGACGTCGACGAAGGTATGAGTTCGAAGTCGCATTCCTATAGCTTCTGTGCTGGCATATGGTGTGAGGGTCAGGAGGCGTGGTAGCGACTGGTGGTCGGGATTTCTACTGTTCGCACATCGGGAATTTTAGCTCTTAAAAACAGCCGAAAAAAACTGGAGACGCCCTGTGCCAGTCATGAGTATTAATGGATCAGTAATAGCAACCGTAAGGCGCCTTTGTGCGTGACCGCCAAAGAGCCACAAATGATTTAAACAAATTGTGTTCGCGACGATTATTAGGAATTAACACTCATCAGACGCAACAGTACCAATTCCAAAGACCGGGGTTAGGTTTGAAGCCTCTCTGGAGTAAGTGAACGAGGGATAATCCCTCCGCAAGGAGCTACTCCTGAAAACTTTTTGAACGGTTTGCGATATCTATAGGCAAAAACCACGAATCTTTCCGAAATGGCCAACACGTTGATTTCCTTCAATACATACAAATAAAACTTTTCCTAAATACTATTTTTTAAATACAAAAATCAAGCTTTTTAAAGTAAGAACACCGGCGTACGCTGGCGCGCCGCCCACGCCGCCGCCGCGGTATAATGAGCTACGCGCGCCCCGATAAAGTGATCGGCGTAAACCTCTAGTTAGAACTATAACTATGTCAAACGAAGATGAAGTGACTTGGAGTGTCAACTTAGGCGACTTTTCTTAAAGGCGTAGAAATCTGTAGAGATCCGCGCTTGACGCCGTATTCCCAAAACCAGGTGGTGTTGCCGCGGCCTACCCTGAGGATCCCGAAATCACTTCTACATTTGAATTATAAATAAAGGCATTTTTTTTCACTCAACCCATTTAACCTTGAATAAATTTTTGGTTAGAAGTGCCTAATTAAAATTTCAAATTTGAAAAATATTTACACAGCTTTTTAACACGCTTATATTAGATTCACTTTATATATATTTGTTTGCAGCTCTCTAGACTAGGCGCGAAGGTGAGTTAGACCCAACTAGCGGCAATTATTGACGTGGTTGAATAAATCGATACAAAACGAGTTGTTCTTAATAGCGGAGACACGAACCTCTGTGCTACGTGCTACGGTGCTATCAACATCAAATATCTAAGTGGATGGTAGATACTAAAACGGCACCATATTTGCGTGTTTTTAGTTTTTATCCTATATTTATATTATTAAAATGACATTTCTATAGAAATTTCTGTAGCTTTATATTTTTCTAGCTTAGCCCGTGGGCTTACCCCACGTTTCTATAAAAATATGCAGGCTACTCGTAACTGGCCATGGATAAAATATGGACGGCTTTTCGAGATATCGCCATAAAGGTGGACCAGGGGTGACTCTAGAATTTGTTGTACGATATGGGTATCAAAGGAAAGGTGTTAATGAGTATTTTAAAAGGGCGTGGGCCTTAGTTCTATAGGTGGACGCCTTTTCGAGATATCGCCATAAAGGTGGACCAGGGGTGACTCTAGAATTTGTTTGTACGATATGGGTATCAAATGAAAGGTGTTAATGAGTATTTTAAAAGGGCGTGGGCCTTAGTTCTATAGGTGGACGCCTTTTCGAATATCGCCATAAAGGTGGAGCAGGGGTGACTCTAGAATTTGTTTGTACTATATGGGTATCAAATGAAAGGTGTTAATGAGTATTTTAAAAGGGCGTGGGCCTTAGTTCTATAGGTGGACGCCTTTTCGAGATATCGCCATAAAGGTGGACCAGGGGTGACTCTAGAATTTGTTTGTACGATATGGGTATCAAATGAAAGGTGTTAATGAGTATTTTAAAAGGGCGTGGGCCTTAGTTCTATAGGTGGACGCCTTTTCGAGATATCGCCATAAAGGTGGACCAGGGGTGACTCTAGAATTTGTTTGTACGATATGGGTATCAAATGAAAGGTGTTAATGAGTATTTTAAAAGGGCGTGGGCCTTAGTTCTATAGGTGGACGCCTTTTCGAGATATCGCCATAAAGGTGGACCAGGGGTGACTCTAGAATTTGTTTGTACGATATGGGTATCAAATGAAAGGTGTTAATGAGTATTTTAAAAGGGCGTGGGCCTTAGTTCTATAGGTGGACGCCTTTTCGAGATATCGCCATAAAGGTGGACCAGGGGTGACTCTAGAATTTGTTTGTACGATATGGGTATCAAATGAAAGGTGTTAATGAGTATTTTAAAAGGGCGTGGGCCTTAGTTCTATAGGTGGACGCCTTTTCGAAATATCGCCATAAAGGTGGGCCAGGGGTGACTCTAGAATTTTTTTGTACGATATGGGCATCAAATTAAAGGTATTAATGAATATTTTAAAAAGGAGTGGGCCTTAGTTCTTTATGTGGACGCCTTCTCGAGATATCGACAGAAACGTGGACCAGGGTGACTCTAGAATGTGTTTGTACGATATGGGTATCAAATTAAAGGTATTAATGAGGGTTTTAAAAGGGAGTGGCCCTTAGTTGTTGCGTTTTCGCGATAGTTGTTGCGTTTTCGCGATATCGACCAAAATGTGGACCAGGGTGATCCAGAACATCATCTGTCGGGTACCGCTAATTTATTTATATATGTAATACCACGAACAGTATTCCTTCCAAGATTCCAAGGGCTTTTGATTTCGCCCTGCAAAACTTTTTCATTTTCTTCTACTTAATATGGTAGGTGTCACACCCATTTTACAAAGTTTTTTCTAAAGTTATATTTTGCGTCAATAGACCAATACAATTACCATTTTTCATCCCTTTTTTCGTATTTGGTATATAATTATGGCATTTTTTCATTTTTCGTAATTTTCGATATCGAAAAAGTGGGCGTGGTCATAGTCGGATTTCGGCCATTTTTACACCAATACAAATTGAGTTCAGATAAGTACGTGAACTGAGTTTAGTAAAGATATATCGATTTTTGCTCAAGTTATCGTGTTAACGTCCTAGCGGAAGGACAGACGGTCGACTGTGTATAAAAACTGGGCGTGGCTTCAACCGATTTCGCCCTTTTTCACAGAAAATAGTTATCGTCCTAGAATCTAAGCCTCTACCAAATTTCACAAGGATTGGTAAATTTTTGTTCGACTTATGGCATTAAAAGTATCCTAGACAAATTAAATGAAAAAGGGCGGAGCCACGCCCATTTTGAAATTTTCTTTTATTTTTGTATTGTGTTGCACCATATCATTACTGGAGTTGAATGTTGACATAATTTACTTATGTACTGTAAAGATATTAACTTTTCTTTTAAAATTTGAATTAAAAAAAAATTTTTTTAATAGGTAGGCGTGTTCGTTCTCCGATTTTGCTAATTTTTATTAATCAGACATATAGTAATAGGAGTAACGTTCCTGCCAAATTTCATCATGATATCTTCAACGACTGCCAAATTACAGCTTGCAAAACTTCTAAATTACCTTCTTTTAAAAGTGGGCGGTGCCACGCCCATTGTCCAAAATTTTACTAGTTTTCTATTCTGCGTCATAAGTTCAACTCACCTACCAAGTTTCATCGCTTAATCCATATTTGGTAATGAATTATCGCACTTTTTCGATTTTTCGAAATTTTCGATATCGAAAAAGTGGGCGTGGTTATTGTCCGATATCGTTCATTTTAAATAGCGATCTGAGATGAGTGCCCAGGAACCTAAATACCAAATTTCATCAAGATACCTCAATATTTACTCAAGTTATCGTGTTAACGGGCAGACGGACGGACGGACGGACATGGCTCAATCGAATTTTTTTTCGATACTGATGATTTTGATATATGGAAGTCTACCTTCTATACCTGTACAACAAACCGTTATCCAATCAAAGTTAATATACTCTGTGAGCTCTCCTCAACTGAGTATAAAAACAGACGTTTTCCATGTCAGCTTAACACGGACTTTGCATCATCCAATTCATCAAGTTATTAAAATAAAACATTAAAAGAAAAGTTATATAATAATTTTATATGCTCACTTTGCTTATTTTTTTCAAGAAATTAATAGTGAACAATGAATTCAAATAAAATGAACAAATGCGAACATGTTTTCAAAATGTCAAGTTGTTTAAAAAAGCAAAATACCCAAAAAGGTGCCGATTTTTAAAAAAAATTGTATATTGCGTTTGGCTAAAAGAATAAGCGAAATCAGTGTTGCAAAATCCTATTGTAGGTTCTAGGGGCATAAACACTCATTTGAAATGAGTCTTACCTCAAACTTAAGTTGAGGATATATGTACGTATGAGAAGGGTTTGAAAAATCGCTTGGCCTAACATTCAAACATCTGTTGTTTATTTGCGAAACAATGCAATAGCTTCTGAAATGTTAATTTTGATTTTCACACTTCATCCTTCAACACCCAAGTCTCCCGGTTTGACATAAAGTTGGCGGCCCTATCCAAACTAGTCCCTTGGAGTGAATCACATTGATTATAGCCTATCAACCAAGTTTAAATATCACCTACACCTTACACTCAGAGAAAAACGCCGTTCTAAAATCCAGCACCACCGGACTCAATTCAAGCTTTTCATGTTCTTACTTTTTGGTTCTTGAAAAACGAACGACCTGTTCTTAAAACAACAACCATGTGCTCGAACTGACACCATTTTCTTGAAAAGATATCAGCTGGTCTTAAAATATGAACAAATGTTTTAATAATGAGAACAATGTTCTTTGTTTGAGAACAATGTTCTTAAATTAAGTTAAAGAAAAAAGAAACGGTACAATTCGTGTGCACTACAATGTTAAATACAACATTTGGCACGAGGTATCAAGCAGTTGTAGAGGCCCAGCGGTTATGGTGTATGTTGTGGTTGCGATCGCGTAGCGCGAGTTCGATCACCGTCAAAGTCTAAAATTTTTTAAAACACATTTTTTTACTTTTATTTTTCGTTCAATTATTTTTCTAATTCTCAAACGTGTTATGAAATCTTTTAAGTATATATACAGATTACATCTTCAAATAAGAATAATTTCTCAATAAGAGAAACATATGAAAAAATGGATATTATGCATTTTGTCGTAAAATTTTGGATTTCAATAAAACTTTTTTGTTATAAATATTTTTTATTCATGACAAAAAAAAATTATTATTAATAAAAAATAAATGGGTACCTATTGAAAAAAATACTTTCCCCTCCCATCAATAATCAAGCACAAACTGTTCTTGAATTGAGAACGAAAACAGTTAAATCGACCACAAGTCGTTCTCGAAGCGTGAGAAGGAAAAATCTTATTTTAAGCACAAAAAGTGCTTGAAATGAGCACAGACGGTTCGCACATCAATACCAAACCGGTCATAATATTAAAAACGGTGTGGTTGGAAAAACTGTTCTTAAAACAAGCCCTTCGGTCACGAGTTAAGAAAAAACGTTCTTAACAGACTTTTGTCAACGAATGTTCTTAATTTTGAACTTGTTTCGTTCGTTTTAGAACGATTTTTTTTCTGAGTATACGGCTCCTTTTACTGGCATATGCTGATGACATTGATATCATCGGCCTAAACACCCGCGCTGTTTTACAAATGTGAATACGTAGGCAGATATGTATATTTACCAGGTGAGGCAAAGTGCTGAAGCAAAAGCATTCCCAAGACAGTCGAACTAATGACCACGTGTGCTACTACCCTAAAGTAGTGGACAGTCGAACTAGTCTGAAAACTGAAACTACGCGGTCATCCATAATGAGCTCTTATATCATAAGGCCGGAAAACAGCAGTTAACATCTTTCAACTTAAAAACGGTCGACTTTCATTCTAAAATATCGTTTTGATTTAACTATTGAATTCAATGATGTGAACTTTATTTTTTAATTATGTAGAGGCGCCGAGGATTATACGATTTTCACCCATTACGCCATAATATCCACTTAGACTGATTCGAAAGCGGCATCCTTGGCCGAATAGTCACTCCCTAACGTTTCATTGTGTTTCTCTGGTGTAGCTCGGCAGCATATCGCGACAAAAGCATCCGTTGGAACGTCTTCAGAGCTAGACCTAGAGTTTCTAGGAAAGTGACGTCGACGAAGATATGAGTTCGAAGTCGCAGTCCTATAGCTTCTGTGCTGGTATATGGTGTGAGGGTCAGGAGTCGTGGTAGCGACTGGTGGTCGGGATTTCTACTGTTCGCACATCGGGAATTTTAGCTCTTAAAAACAGCCGAAAAAACTGGAGACGCCCTGTGCCAGTCATGAGTATTAATGGACCAGTAATAGCAACCGTAAGGCGCGTGTGCGTGACCGCCAAAGAGCCACAAATGATTTAAAGAAATTGTGTTCGCGACGATTATTAGGAGTTAACCCTTAACGCAGCAGTACCAATTCCAAAGACCGGGGTTAGGTTTGAATCCTCTCTGGAGTAAGTGAACGAGGGATAATCCCTCCGCAGGAGCTACTCCTGAAACTTTTTGAACGGTTTGCTATATCTATAGGCAAAAACCACGAATCTTTCCGAAATGGCCAACACGTTGATTTCCTTCAATACATACAAATAAAACTTTTCCTAAATACTATTTTTTTAAATACAAAAAATCAAGCTTTTTAAAGTAAGAACACCGGCGTACGCTGGCGCGCCGCCCACGCCGCCGCCGCCGATAAAGTGATCGGCGTAAACCTCTAGTTAGAACTATAACTATGTCAAACGAAGATGAAGTGACTTGGAGTGCCTAAAAATGCTTCTTCTCAAATCCATTTATAGTTTGTAAAGATAGATTCAATATTTGGATGAAACATTAGCTATTAAAGCTTCAGGTGATGTCATAATTTCTCAAAAACTTGCAGGAAAAGAAATCAAATCTGTTAGTGAAGAAATAGGAATTTTGCCATAATTAATTTCAAGAAGTTTGTTAGCAAAAGCTGCTGCTGAAGTGTTTCCGCCAAAATGCCCTCTCATATTTCTAAAGAGAGTAAATTTTTGTACGTAAAGCCGTCTATAGACGAAAGAGCACGCATTCACTTCAACTGCGGCTGTTCCAGCAAGTAACAGGAAAGCGCCACGTTTGGTATGATCATTACACCTTAAATTCTTAAAGGTTCGGTCTAAAACTTGCATCGACTGTTTATGAGTCATGGTGCACACATCGCACACCCTCACTTTGGCCTGACCGTTTGCTTATGTTGCACATCGGTGTATCAGATTTTTGCAGACAGTGGTCATTTAAATGCGGAGTTGTACATCCACTACACAAAGGGTAGCCGCGGTATCTGAGAAAGCAACTGCCATGGTGATATCTCTTTTTGCTCTTACATCAACTAATAAAAAATTAAACTAATGTTGGCCGACCCCGTGATTTTTAAGGAACAACGTTATCTGCGATTGTGACCCCTCAGTCACAGCAGCTTTTTAACGTGACTGTGACTGAAAAAAAAACAAATACCACGCGAAGAGGAATCAGTTTTATATTTTTCCCTGCGGATTGTGTTTTGCGAATAATAAACTTTGCGTAATTTTTTGGGACATCCAATGTTATTCAGTCGCAGCTTAAGTAACTTGCTCATTGTATTGGTTCATATCATAGAAGCGATGTATTCCTGTCATGAGAGCTATGTTTGAGTCTGTGATTGGTAACGGGAAATAAATGCTGTCACAGGCAATCAGTCATTAATATTCCGTGTAAGCTGTCGCTGAAATGTACTATGATATTTCAGTAGCTGTGACAAAATCACAGGAACATGGATATTTGCCAACTCTAAATTAAACAGAAATGTTTTTTCCGGTTCCTCCAGGCTTATCCAAAAATACCAACCCTAAAGATAGCATAAAGAATACTAAAGGAATAACAGCCAAACCCAACTCTGCAATCAAACTGTACGTGTTGGAATAACCTTTTTTTTAAGGCAGCCATAGTTCTGAAAGTCCCATTTGTTAATTCCATATATTACTGGTGCTGTTAGAACTTAACGTAATAGAGCTCCTTACAAATTTTCACTACTCCATTTGTATGGGATGTGCCGCGCCCCTTCTTGCTCACCCCTTATTTTCTTAGTGGTGTTAGGGATTGTTCCAATTTAACTCTTTACTGGATTTCAATGTTCTTGGAATACTTCCAGAGTTATGCTATATCAAACATTCCATTTGTATGGTAGGTGCCACTCCCTTTCTTTATATTGAAGTTATGTTAGCCTATGATCATCTTTGGAAGGTTTCTAGTGGGTGATTCAAATTTAGTTGTGATCGGCCGATCCGTTAGGGCTCAACCTGATTTATACCTACATACAAACATTCATAATTTTAACTTTATATATATATATATAGATAGAACATGTGGATAGACTGAAGTTAACAAAAAATTTTAACGGCGGAAGATTAATAAACATCCAAAAGGAATAACAGCCAAACAACTCTGTTGTCAAACTTTAGCTGTTATAATAATCTAAGTTTGTACGGCAGCCATAATTCTGAAAAATCCCATTTGTAGGGAAGGTGCCACGCCCCTTTTCCCGAATTCAACATTTTAATGGAGGTGTTAGGACTTAACCTCATATAGCCCCTTACCAATTTTCATTATCCTACCATTACTACATCAAGAGATATGCAGTATGATAAATTCTATTTACATCGGAGGTGTCACGCCCCCTTCTCCCCCACCCTACATTTTCTTGGGGGGTTAGGGATTGACCTCATATAACTCCTTACTGAATTTCGATGTTCCAGCATGAATACCTTCAGATTTATGAAGCACCAAATATTCATTTTGCATGGGAGGTGCCACGCCCCTTTTATATATCGATATTATTTTTATCCTACGACCATCCCTGGAAGGTTTCTAGTGGGTTGTGTACATTTGGTTGTGATCGGTCTATCCGTTTAGGACGCAATTCGATCTATACATACATACATAATTTGAATTTAATATATATAGAAGATAGATAGATAGATAGAACATGTGGATAGACTGAAGTTAACAAACAATTTTAACGGCAGGCAGTTTTAGATGCCCACAACGGGAAGGAAGCAGCCAGATTGCCCTATGAGATAGTTGCAACTCAATTTAAACCACTGTGAAGCGGCCCAAGACCTCTTATCCCAAACAATGTTTGAAGGAGGATTTGACTTAGCGGTACTCTCTGAGTCATACAAAAATAAGCAGGAGCAAGGTTGGTTCACGGACTCGGTTGGGAAAGCCTCAATTTGGATACCAGGAAGACTTCTTCCGCAGGAAAAGATGGCACCAACATTGGCAGGATTCAAGTGGGCAAAAATCAAAGGAATATACATTTTTAGTTGCTATGCACCTCCGAGCATAAGTAGCACAGAGTTTGAGAACATGATTCTTGGGATGACCATAGAAGCACAGGGTAAACACCCGCTTATAATATGTGGAGACTTCAATGCATGGTCAACTGTATGGGGTAGTAGTAGAACCACCGATAGAGGTAGAGTTCTTCTCGAAAGCCTTACACCCCCGAGGCTAGAACTTCTAAATGAGGCAGGGAAATATACATTAGAAACTGGCAATACACGCTCCATTATAGTCTCACGTTTGCTATTAGCGAAATAGCTAGACGAGCAAAATGGTCCAACAGTAACGTCTACACACACAGCATAAGGTTCATTT